>VXBD01005097.1:721301-870092 GCA_013399975.1 Indicator maculatus
CAAAAAATTTTTTTAAATAAAAAAAAAAAAAAAAAAAAAAAAAATCTGCTGCCCAGGGAGGTGATAGAGTCACCATCCCTGGAGGTGTTAAAAAATTGTGTAGACATGGCACTCTGGAACATGTTTTAATGGCCATGGTGGTGTTAGGTTGATTGTTAGCCTCAATGATCTTAGAAGTCTTTCCAGTTCTATAATTGTATGAGTTTGTATTAACATTTTGACTCAGTCTAGGCAAATGTAATGGGACACGTTCCTGAAGTGCTGCACCAGGAGAAAATACCATCGAGTTGTAAAGAGAAAAACTGCACACATCTTAGAATTTGCTTTACAGACTTCACCTTATCTGCTAAGCAAGCAGGAAATGACTGTAAACTGAAATGCAAAATTCATTCTCAGAATGATGGACTGTGGCAAGCTATCCATGCAGACTTGTTACGTACGTGTGGCACTCCCAGGTCAATGCAGGTTTTCACCCTCTACCACACCCTGGCAGAAATTTTCCTGCTGACTTCTCTAACTGTGTGTATATTTTGATTTGGGAAAGCTTTTCAGATTGATGATAAGTGCACAAATGTCATACACACAAATATGATGTGCACATCAAATTTCACCAGAGCTTTACATTCACCTATCTGGCCTCTGGGTTCATTTCAACCCTTTTCGCTCCCGTTTGCTCTCTTGATGTTATTTCCTGGCCCAGCTCAATTAAAGGACAGATTCATCCTGGTGCATGGCCTTGGGGCCCTAATGAAGTCAGCTGTCAAACTCCTGTCATGCAGCTGCCTGGCTGCAGTATGTGATGGCCACTTGTCAGCTGCTTCACCCAGTCAGACCCAGACAAAGGCGCCTTTGATGGGTGCCTTTCTCCAATCAAGCTACACCTTCTCCTCTTGGACTTCAACATCTGCTTCAGTGTAATTTGATTTTATATTCAGTGCAGCCTGACTCTATTGATAAATTAAATCTATCTGAACCTGATAGCCTCATGCCACCACAAGGCATGCTGTTTAATTTTGGCTTTTGGCAGATGTGACATGGTATCAATACTGACCCTTTTTTCGTGTGTCTTTTGGTCATTACTCGAATAATTTAGGCTCCAGATCACAATTAGGGTGGGGGAGGTGGGGTGGAAGGCTGGTAGAAAAGAAGTCTTTTAAAAAGAATGTGCAAAAAAAATATATCAGAGCAATTCCTTTTAGGATTTAAGTATTGCTTTCCATAATCATCATTTTTCCTGATAATTGTGTTTCGTTGCTATGCCTTCCAGGTTTATACACCACATAGAAAAAAAAAATAAAAACCAAGCCTTAAAAACATCCAAACAAAAAAGTAACATTGATTTATATAATCCTTAACTAAAAGAACTCCCCACTGAAGGCTGTTTTCATCATATATTGAAATGGAGGATTGTTCTCATGTGCACACAGTTTCTTTTTGTAAAAAAAATAAAAACCCTACACACACTCTATCACACACAACAAATGAGAAAATTCTTGGAACTGTATATATACCTTATTTGATAAAATTTTTGCAATGCTTCAAAATTAAAAGAAATACAAACACATCCTGTTTTGTGGGGAAACAAACAAACAAAACCAACCAAACAAAACAAACAAAAAAAAAACCCCAAACCAAAACAAAAACAGCATAGGAATCTACCTTTCTAAGCACTCCAGCACTTTTCCCTCAAACTATTGACATTTTGCAAAGTTATTAACTCTTTTTTTTTTTCCCCAAAGCAGCCCAAAACTACTGTGACATCTCCTGCCTTCACACATACCTATCTCTTTCACCAAAGACTTGTTAATGCCACCTTCTTCTCTTAACCTACTTCCTCCTCCTCTTTTTTCCTGGTCTGGAGGGTGACCTGCAATGATGACACTTCTCAGTGTCATGGGGAAACATGTATTTGCAGAGCATGTAAATAAATATATGCACAGAGAACACACTGAGGATCTTTTGATGAAGAAGAAAAGTATTTTCTTCTCTTTTTCACAGTTTTCAGCTAGGTCCATAACAGGATCTTACTATGCAGGAACCTTCCACTGGTTTTTAGGTTGTTCTTCGAAAGGTAGGGGTGGGCACAGCTGAAATTCTTGTAGAGGGTCTGGCTGATGACATTGCATCCAGTGTTTTACAACTGTTACAGGATTGTCTTGAGAAATAAAACAGAAAGAATGAAAAAAAGAAAAAAGAAAAAGAGGAAATGAGAGGGAAAAAGAAAGGGAAAGGGAAAGGGAAAGGGAAAGGGAAAGGGAAAGGGAAAGGGAAAGGGAAAGAGAAATGTAAAGGAAAAGGAAAAGGAAAAGGAAAAGGAAAAGGAAAAGGTCATGATTCATATGGACTGAGAATATCCAATAGTCTGCATCAGTTCATCACTACACAACAAAATGGGATCTCCAGTCATAAATAATGTTCCTCAGCATCTCCTGTTATAAATCCCTCTTCTTCAGCAACTAAAAACATTGTAAAATTTTCCAGAAGTGGGATAAAATTTGCCATGGGGTGTTATTTGATCTGGATAGGAGTGTCCCCTGATACTCACCTCAACGTCCTCACCCAAGGTGCTTATCTTCTACTTGTACCATAAGCAACCAGGGCATCCTGGCTCCCCTCTCACAGGAGGACATTTTGCTGAGCCACTTGCCCTCCTTGAATTTCCTTTAAATCAGAGCATCTCTTTCTGAGTGTGCATTTTGCAAGGGTGGTTTATAAGAGTTTTCTCACTCCTCTGTTCTCTCCATGTGCTTGCCTGCAGTGTGTTTGCATACATGGTCCATGGAGCATCTCTATACATTGTCAACTTTCTGGTCTGCTGCCTGACTCACCAGAGTATCTGGAGAGTTCTTTCTGAAGTGATGGCAGAGCTGTGATTTTAAACTTCAGTCTAAACCTAACAGTTTAGTTTGGACTGATTTTTATTTTTCACTTGTATAGCTGAAATGTAAACTTTTGTCCCCTTTAACTGAAGACAAAATGTCAAAGTAATGATGTATCCATGAAGAAAAACAGCCTTCTTTATTTGTGCTTGAGATCTGATTACTCAAAGACTTTTCTCAGCTGTTGTGTGCTAGCTCTGCAGTGCCTGGCGGGTGGTATGAAATTGTAGTTGCTTTTCAAGACTGAAAAGTGTCTAGACTGCAATCTGTTCCAATCACTGATGCTGAGCGATTCCTTTACAAAAAATAAGAAAGCAATCAGTGACCACTATCAGGATTGCTCTACTGCAAAGAAATACAAGTAGGCATATTTAAAACAGGGCACCAAAGTGACAATACATGCACTTACTATTGTTTGAATTACATTTAGTTCTTCTTTACAGCAGAGTAAAGTGGAATGAAGTGCAAGGGCACACTAGTCTAGGAGAAAAATGATGTGATCCATCTTCCACCATGATGTTTGTCTACATTCCCCTCATTCTAAGAAATCCTGAAAGTTTCCAACAGGAAAATGTTGCCAAGTAGAGTGACTGAAGACCAGCACTCCATCAGCTATGTTCACTGAGCGGAGTTTAAAATAAGACTGGATGAGAAACTTGGTGCCATGGTTTAGTTGATTAGATGGTGTCAGGTGATAGGTTGGACTTGATGATCTCAAAGGTCTTTTTCAACATGGTTAATTCTGTGATTCTGTGACATGGGTATATCCCCACACCCATAAATGCATCTGCACACAACCTGTGAACTTTCTTAAACCAAATAATATGGCCAGCTTTGACTGCACCCCTACAAAACCACTGTAGGAGCTGATATCAAATGCTGGTGGTTCCATATTGGTCTTGGATGTGCCTGCTGACCAATATCTTTGAACAGCCACTTTTGGTCCAACATTCAAGTGATTTCCCAGGATTGCACAAGCTGTCTTCATTGCAGCCACCCTAGGAGCTCAATCCTTAGCACAGTGGATGTCATTTCCTCTATCACTGTAAGAGCTGTTTTGAGAAGTTATAGTCACTATGCTTTGGTTTGTGTGGCCTTTTGTTTCAGAATGGGAAGAAAACTCAGCAAACCAGCAAAAGCTACCCTGGCTTTGGGAATGATTGTCTCTGTCTTTCCGCTCAAACCCCAAGAAAACATATTAGCAAGTCTGAAGAGTAACAAGATGCTACCCAGAGGCTCTTCACCTGCCAGACTTCTCCAGAAACAACCAGCCAACACATACTAGCACACATGCCCACTCAGGATGGCACAAAGGCAGAGTGCATGTTGAAAGGGTAACACAGCAGTGCCACTGCCAGTTGTAGCTACAGTTACAGAGAAACTGTTTAGAAGTGCCACAGA
Organism: Indicator maculatus; assembly: GCA_013399975.1. Lineage (NCBI taxonomy): Eukaryota > Metazoa > Chordata > Aves > Piciformes > Indicatoridae > Indicator > Indicator maculatus. The sequence continues at coordinate 725,582 of VXBD01005097.1, forward strand.
AGTATGTCATCCTTCTTAACCCTCTCTGAAGCTCCCTAAATGGTTTGAGATTTTGAGGGGGACTGTAGCTCTGAAATACTTAAAATACTTGGTTTAAATGTATATGCATATGTAATATAATTTAACAGAAATGATTTTATAAAAAACATAGGTATTATTTCAGTGAAAACATTGAAGGAGAGGAGATGCTCCATTTTAGGTACAAATATGACTTCTTTAAAGCTGATGCTCTTAAATAAGTTTTGACAGCCAGTGGTACTTCCACTATTGCCTTTATAAATCTGTAGAAATCTATAGGATACTGAAGTATCCTCTTTCAGTTGTTGTAGTTAGGAAGATGACATTACAGCTTATACAATAATTATTAGCATAATTTAGGACTCTGTGAGAAACAAGAAAGATTTACTAGAAAGAAAGTATTTAAGGAACACAGCAGACATTTCCTTAATGAGCCAGTTAATTGATGCAGTTAAGCTAGTTTGTCACACACTCTGTTAAGGAGAAAATCAAGGGAGATGGGAAATTTTCCTCCTCTGTACCTAGCTGACTTCCCCTGCCTAACCTGACTGGTTTTCTAGAAATGTGCCACTCACTTCTAGTGGCAAGAGGAGGTTTAATGAACAGACAAGGTAATTTAGTAGTATTGGTTTACTAGATATGCATCTTGGTTTAGAATCCTACTGAATAATTACCAATAGATCAGATTCTTTTACACCTCCTTTATTACGTTTCCTCTCTATTCTGAAGTTTCCTACTAAATTTGCTTGAGGCCTGTCACAATTTATTTGATGGTTTGCAGTGTGAGAGCTACAATTACAGAACAAAATTGTAAACTAAAGGGGGAAAGTTAACCTCTGAAAAGAAAGGAGAATAAAAAGCCAATGTAATGTGATGTAGACTACTCGATACATAAATTTATTTGCCATTTATTTGGGAGCAATTTGTTCTTCAGCCACAGTCATTAATCTACATTTTTCTTGTAAACAGTTAAGATTTGACCCCTGTTGTGACTGCCCATGCTGGTCAATGGGTATGACTGTCCCATCATTACTAGAAGTTCATGTCATGTAGCTCTTATCCTACAAGTATTCAGCAACACTGCTTCACAGCTGGTGACTTTTTCAAACATCTCTGCTAGAAAACATTTTTTTTTTCATATATTTCAGGGAAAAAAAACAAACCACCACAAAAAGGTTACAGACACCACTAAATCAATTTTACTTTTTTAGCACTGTGTAGCTGATTTAAAAAGCGACTGTCAGTATTAACCCAACTCTACATAGGATATATACTTCCAGCCTACAAACAGCAACATTTCCATCCTGTTCTGTTTATGGCATTGTGGTGGGTTGAAATTACCCCCAAAATAAAATCGCCAGACTAGCTCAGATGGAAGCAAATGAAGCTATATTTATAAGCAAAACTGCGATCTAAAATATTGCATGCAATGAATATGTATAAAATATACAATATTTACATATATTTACAATTTATAAGCAATACAAGAACCCCCCTGGACAAAACCAGGGAGTTACCAACAGTTTCCTCTTCTTCCCCCTCCCCTTCCTCCCTGTACATGGGACGAGAGAAAAGAAAGGAGAAAAGCAGAGGGTAGCTTATTAGTACTTAGCCACAACAAGGATTGCAGCCAAGGTCAGCAAGAGCCAAGCAAAAGCACCAGCTAGTATCTGCTAGAGCAAAGAAACTGCAAAGAGAAAGTTAGTTTACACAACTAACTTTATGTTAGGATCAGACATGAACTAGATTCTATGGTCCTGCTCTGGCAGAGGGGTTGGACTTGATGATCTCCAGAGGTCCCTTCCAACCCCTAACATCCTGTGAGCCTGTGAATTATTTAGACCTTATCATTATTTTTCTTTTACATCCAATGGTAATTTATTTACATTCTACCACTTTCACTCAAGATCTGTGGAAAATTTCCCTAGGCACAGCCTAAAACTACCACAGGCATTCTCAACTCCTGGCCTACAGCTGTCACAGCATGCTATGATCAAACTGGGTTTTGCTAACTTTTGCCCAACAGCAGAATATTGTACACAAGCAACACAGTGATCTGTTATGCAAACCAGTGGACTGTGACATATAAAAGAGCAGATGGTGTTGGCAAACAGAACCACAATTAAAAGTAAAATTTTAAAAGTCAACACCTAATACAAAAATTTCGTGCTCACAGTCATACAAATTTTTCTTTTTCATAGTAATTCACTCTCCTAAATCAAGGCTTCTGATAATTATTGCCATGTATATAATATATTATTATTGTTGGTATATAATTGGTAATTATAATTTCTTATTCACAAACTGGCATGCTAAAGGAATTCCACTGGACACTGAGCTGCGACTCAGAGAGAGGCAAAGCAGCAACTGTGAAAGCAGGTTGCCTGGGAGGTGGCTTACCTCAAATCAGCCTGGAAAGGAGCACATATCAGGGCCTGAGATGAGGGCAGAGGGATGAAGTCAGTTTGATAGCCCTATGCTTAATTGATGTGATGCTTAATTGATGTGTATTTGCTGAGATTTAACCATTGTTGCTGTACAGGTTCAAAGAAAGTGCAGTATACCAATTTCAGACTTGACTCTAACCTTTCAGTTTGCTCACTTCTGGCTTTCAATAGCATTTAAACTAAACCTCAGACTTGCTGCTGGATAAAAGTGAGTCATCTGGAATCCCAAGCAAATCCACAGCAAGAGATGAGGTAACCCTGGGAGCACCTCTTACGGAATCCTGTTTTACAATTAAAACAAGGGATGTTTCATCAATTAAACAATTGGTTCGATTAAAGAAGATCAATGTTCTCTCTGCTTTTATCTAATTGCTTCTTCATTTGTGCAGTGTAACATTAAACAATGGGATTGATTTTGACCATGGTTTCATAACATCTATTTTTTGCCTAACGATTCCAGCTCCATGACTTTATATCAGATTCTTAAGTCTATTTGTCTTTTTTTTTCCTCCCCTTCATCCTGAAAGCTATGTTGTCACGATGGCAGATCCTAGGAGAATGAAGCACAGGCTTCACTAAATTTCTTTATGATAAATACAAGAATTTTTACCACAGCTTGCAAGAGTCAGAAGGTATCAGTGGTATATCATAAAATCAACAAAAGCAGGAGTAAATGCACTGACCTATAGACAAGGGTATAATGCAAACTCATCATACACAGAGATAGAAAGCCAAAGGCATGTCAGTGTCACTGTATGTTATGTGTAATTTAACATCCTGGAGTCCTAGGCAGTTAGAACTTTAATAAAACTGGCCTTAAGAGGACAGAGGTTGAATATCAAACTTTGCTAAACAGAGTTTTGATGGAGCAAGCAAATCTTACTTGCAAATGTGTCAGGTCTGGAGTATGGTTCCTACCAATAAAGATAAGGGTAACATCCATTAAGGGAGATGAAACATTTCTCTTTGACATTTTCAGCAAAATACTTCATAGCAGGAATGTGACTTATTTGTAAAAGCCTTGATTTCTAATTTGAAACCAAAGACTAATTTAAAAAAGAATCTGTAGAAATGTAATTAAACAAAAGGTTACTAAAAGATGAAAGATATATTTTGATTCAACAAGAATGAATTTGAATTGACTTGAAGTCATATTTTTCATTTCACTCGAAACCCTCCAAGACTTTTCATTTTGTTTGACCTTAACCTCAATATTTTCTTGAACTTTTTTTGTCTGTTATTTATCCAGCTCTCTATATAAAGATTTTTATTTATGTATTCTATGTCTGTTTTATACTGTACAGGACAGTTTGTGAGAAGATATGATGCTTCTTATTAGACTGATGGAGAAGCTGACATTTGCTCAGGATCTCCCTCTGATGCATATTTCAGGCTTAAGGTGGGTCAGAAAGCTCATCTATTCCACACCCCTCCCCACCCCCAGCCCCTGCCTCACATTATGCCATCTAGTTCATCTAGTTTAATAAAATATATTTGATTACATAATAGCATTCTTTGCTCCTTGTATCTTTTGATGATTCCAAGTTCAACAAGATCACTATGGTAAATCATACATAATAGGACTTCAGAAAATTGAAGATATGGGGTTTGAAGTTCAGTGATGTCTTCTTTCCACGCTTTTATTTGCTGTACTTTGCCCTCTATATACTTATTCCTGTTGCACTAATATCCTAGGAAGTTGCACTATTAGAACAGAAGCATATTAAATTTTTCTTTTTTCAAATCCGGAGACTTTAGGGTCCCAGGGATTTATGATTTCCTGCCCAAGGCACATGGAGGAGGGTGTCAACCCCCTTATTATTGATGTGGTTATTCCCACTGTGAACCTACAGGTTAAGGAACCAATACTAATTCTATTCTACAGATGAGAAAATTGAGATCCAAAGAGATCTTATGATTTAAGCTACAGAATACATCTACGTCTATGTAACAAACCAAACAGGGCTGCAATAATTTTCTGCTTTTTAAAACATGCTCTTACAACTACCAAAACTATTTGCAGGCTAAAGCTGAATTAGGTAAATAGCTTGTCTCTTACATTTACTTCCTTTTCATTTGTAGCTGGCAGTTGCAGATGGAAAACATTTTGAAAAATGTTGAAACCATGTTCTATGTCCATCTTCAGAAAGGATGCCTTATTTTATTTACTTAAACATTTTGAAAAATGGTGAAACCATGTTTTATGTCCATCTTCAGAAAGGATGCCTTATTTTATTTACTTTTTCTTTTTTCGGGTATTATTTTAACAATACTAAACCAATAATATTTTATTTGGAGGTGAACTGCTTGCATCTCTTTGACCTTTATAGGTATTTGACAATCATTTGCGCTGCCACTGACACAAATTTTTAGGATTTGAAAGTCAGGTGTTACTGTCTCAGCCACCAAGCTTTCTTGGCTTCAACTAAATGGAGCAGCTCTTCCAAGGTGAGTAGGTGGAGACTTTGGGGAGAAATCTTACTTCCACATTTCATGGGAAAACGTGAGAAGTTTTGCCATCCTGTTACTCACACTCTTAAAAGGAATCCATTAACTGGAACCTAGTGAGGGAGGATGTTTGCATCTGGCTCTTCTGTAAAAAGAAAGAAAGAAAAAGGCAGGATGAGCACTACTCTATCTGTGTGACTGTGGTAGAACACATGGGACACATGCAGATGGTTATTTTAAAAGAAGAAATGTCACATTCCAGATGCTCTGAATGTGTGTGTTTGCTACTTCATAGACCTGGATGATGTTCTTTAGGAGAACTAATGTGTCATTTAAAAATAGTTGTTTTCCAAGAGGACTTCATGTATTCCTGCTGTAGATGCTGTAGATGCATCTCTATGCACTACCTGTCTGTTCTTGTACTGCTACAAATACACTGCCAAAAGAAGTTAGCAGCAGTCAGAAAGGGGAAAGATGGGAAAAGAAACCCAAAAAAGATAAAAAGTTTTAAGATAGTTCTTGCTATGAAACTGACTGCAAGAGTAAAAAGAATAGCAAGAACCATAATCACTCTCAGAGATGCAAATGAACTGCATCTCTATGTATGGCTGAGTCAATAGGGTGCCTGAAATCAGAAAATAAATCAGACCTTTGGGGACTAGTTGGGTTTTTTTCATAGAGAGAGGGAATCACCTGCAATTGTTCTGCAGCAGTGACAGTCTTTGGGACCAGAAGGTTCTACACAGCACTGCCAGGCAGGAGGGCAGTGCCTGCCATTAATGCCTTTGCTCCTTCAAAGTACTGCAGGACACTAGACAACAAAGTGGGGGCTTCAGCACTTTTTTTTCCCTATCTTCTCTTCCCACTGTTGTGCTTCTGTTCCTATCTTTTCTCATACACAGATAACTCCACAAACAAGGGTAAAAAAATCAACAACTCCCCACACCACAGACTTACACAATTTATGCCTGTTTTCAACCCTTCGTGATACTCTGCATCACTCAGCATCTGATTGAGCTTGTGCTTCAGATGGTGCCTCATATTGTTTCAGATATCTTGCTCCAAAAGGGGCTTAATTGCTTCTGTTTATTTGAACAAAAAGAAGCATCCCATCTGCATACCAGATGTAACAGGACTGAACCCAACTTTTCAACAATATTTTAAATGAAGTGCTCGTTTGCTGGTAGCTGACAGCCTGTGGCAGCAAACACCAGTTCTGGTAAGAGAAACGAAATAACTCAGTTGTCTCCCACTCCCTGAGATGACTTTTTTGGGGTTCCATGTTTCCTTCAGGTCAAACTAAAACAAAGTCACTGGCTATGAAACTGAACTTACAGTGTGTGCTCAGAAAGGTGGGGGTATTTCCATGAAAGTAGTCACACTGATGGCTGCAATTAAGAGCATTAAGAGCTGATCAGTTCCTCTCAGATAAGAAAAAACAAAAAACCAAAACATTACTAAACTGTCCTAACAAATGGATTTGAGTCCCATTTATAATCCCATGTCAGGAGTTAATTACACCAAATAACCTTAGTAAATGCTTTGTTAAGCAATTTCTGGTTTAATAAACTAACCAGAGAAGTGTCTTCTAGGAGGCTTGGAAAGTAAAACCTCTTTTAGTAATCCAGGCTGCTAAACAAAAACAAAAATCCTTTATGCTTTGTCAATGGAAAGAACTTAAAAGAAAAGGAAATATGAATCAGACATCTTGACAAATACAGCAAGCCAAAATCACTTTAGTCCAGCCACATGGATACACTTACCTTAGTGCTGCATTAGTGTGTCTAGGCAGTCCTTGTAGGGTTGTACATACCTCCTAAACACAGATCACACTATTCAGGTGACAGGAATGCTGTTAACGGAGTTTTACTCCCTAATTATAAAGTGGAGAGGAGACAATTTTTTGTAGAAGAATTATGTCTCAGTCAGGAACAATTTACAGACACCTCTGCCTTCCATAAGCTGCCACCTTAATTCTATTTCTAACATTTCTGGTTATAAGCCCGTTGCCAGTAAGAATTTCTCAAACCAAGAAAGTCTGGAGTGCTTTAGACAGAAGCTGTACAGAGGACACAATCTATTTTAATCCATGACTTTTGATGTAAATCTGTTTGCTGAAAATGGTGTTGGACTAACACAATGTTTCCTCATTTTTAGCACAAAACAATGCTTCTGGAGGTGCTGCACACTTTGGGACATGGCTCTTTCACTGAGCAATGTCAGATTATTAAAAGTAGAACTTTGAATGGGGTGGCAGAGAAAGAAAAGAAGGTGACATTTACATTAAACTGGTAATTTCTTCTAGAAAGAGCAGGATAGAGGAAGGTGTCAGATAAAGATGTATACAACTATATTTGGGGGGCCTAAGCTGCTCACAAGTCCCTACCTCCAGACCCCTATATAATTCTAAGATTCCACAGAATACACAGCCCCAGCCAAGATGCTGTCACTTAAAGTCATATCATAGGGCTGCAGATATTCACAGCACAGAGCCTGGGGTCACAGCCAAGAATTGCACTGTGCTCTCCCAGATCCCTGGTAAACACTACATACCCTAAGCATTGCGGTATTTGCTATACTAGCAGGACAAAAGAAAACAGGGATATGTAGACATTTCTCATCCTAGTGAGAAGTCACCTCTCTGCCTAAATTTTACTTACTTTCCAGCTTCTGAGTAGATGCTTTTCAGTAACAGATATCCAACACATAGGTATCCAAACTGGACATCTCAGTTGCCTGTCAAACCTCTGAAAGCTGTTTCTGGGTCAGTATCTTCATTATCTTTGACAAGTTCGATATCTAATGTTAAGAATATGGAATAATTTACTTCCACAGCACATTTGAGGGTTTTGGCTTCAATTTTGTGGAATCAAATTCCCTTAACTCCCATCCTGAAGTACACTAAAAGCAGCAGGATGGGAGGATCATAGAAGTCTGACCTTGAATCTCTCCAGGGATGGGGTCTCCCAACACCTCCTTGGGCAACCTATTCCAGTGTCCACCACCCTCACAGTAAAGAAGTTCTGATCATATCTGAGGATATTTAAGCTGACACTGACTTTGCCTCACTGAAGCCAGACACATACTCTCTAGGAAATGCTTATAATGATGGAGAGAGGTTGTGTGGGAAGGATCTAATCACTGAACACTGGATACAGTGTTCTTTCTCCTCTTCCCACTCAAATTATGACACCTTCCCCAAGAGCAGGGGCCCAGGCTCCTTCCTGGTTTTAAAACGCGAACATTTCTAAGCTCACAGAGCTGAAAAACACTTGGAAAAGGAGGCAAACAGAGATCAGATCTTTCACTTGAATGTAAACCAAGGAAAAGTCTTGCAACATGAAGCAGCATCTGCTGGATGAACTCTTTATTTTCACAGTCTGACAACACTGGATCTGTCCACACAGGCACAGAACCTCTGTCATCATCATGATTAGAGACTGCACTGTGCTTGGACGCGAGCTAGAAAACAAGTTGATAATTAGCTTAAGGAGAACACGTGGAGTCAGATTATGCAGTGCACTCATTCATCACTCAGACTCATGGAAAAAGGTGCTCCAAGCTGTTATAAAACACATTGCAAAGCAGTGATTAACTTCTAAGTCAGAACCTTGATAGATACTTTCTGAGCACCTGGTTCTGGGGCAGCAGCAACCGTGTGTTTGGACTTCAAATCCTGTCCTGAATCTTCCTCAGAAGACCTGTTAAAAAATTGTTTTCTCAAATATAGCATACCTCCTCATCATTTCCTTTTGTTGGTTTTTTGTTGTTTGTTTGGAGTTGGGTGTTTGTTTGTTTGTTTTGGGGTTTTCTTTTGTTTTTCACAAACAAGTAAGTCCACATGCAACAGCTTTGTTTGCTGTTTTGAACAGTTATAGGTTGATGTCTGATTGCATGTTCTGGATACCTAATGTTGCAAAATAATTTTTCATTGTAATGTTAGATTCATCAAGAACTCAGTCACCAGCTGAGTCACATTTTAGGCCCATAAGGAAGAGAATGTAAATCTGCAGTTTTATTATCTAATCAGCAACTAGATTTGGACAGATATATGGAGAGTTATATAAATATCTGAAGTGACTTCAGCAAACACTGAAGTCATTGTATTTCCACATGACTTTATCACATTGTAAATTTCATTTTGCAGTCTCAGTACAGAAGAAGCCTGTGGCTTGCTTTTGTACAGCAGCTCTGATGCTTCCTTGTTAAGGCTCCATCATTTTGAATATAATTACAGAAGAAGAGAAACAGACTTAGCAGCTCCACTAATTCGTCTTCCCCTTCTATGTGCTCAGAAGTAATTTGCCTTCTATTTGCCTTCTCCCCCTTGATGCTGGCCTCAAACATGACCTTCCTGACCCTTCACTCAATTCCCTGTGTCCGACATTGAAAAAAGATTGGGAGCAGATCAGGGTCTAGAAATGCTCCATCTTATTTTTCTCAGAAACATTCTACTGAACAGGGCTACTGAATCAGTTATCAATTTTCCTCTCTCCACCTCTTTCCATTTGTTGTTCTTAATGTCTTCAGCATAGAGCTTGCAATACTACACATGAAATGACCTTTTTTTCCCCCACAACTGTTTCTGTTACAAGTCCCCCAAACATTGCATCCTAATTACTTTACAATTACACCACAGTAAATGACAGCAAGATGTGGCCTGTTATTATTAACAGCAAACATTAGCAAGCTTCTCTGAAGATAAATTGCAAATGGGTACAGAATCAAGAACAGTGGAGGGTAATTGGCCCAGCAGCTTGAACACTGGTACAAAACCTAGCGCAGAATGTGCTGTGCTTGCACAAAGGCAACACCCAGTTATGATTTTAAAAATACAAACTATTACACAACAATAAACTCCTTGTATTTGAATTACAAGCAACTGAAGGGCACAACAAAAGAATGAACTTAAACAGCATGGTTTAACCAGCAAGCCAATTCTGTGGATAGATCCAATCCACAGGCCCATAGTTCATTTACTATCAGGACTTGCTTACATTTATGGAGGTGCTAAGGATTAAATAAACTTTCCTCTGTGTAGATATTTTAAAAACCCAACTTATGTTATTACACTTCTTTTTGGCAGCCCTGAGCAATTATACTAATCTAGAGAAGAACTTTAAAATCCAACTGAATAAACATGTGTGCAATGCACCATTAGACTACACTCCGTCACATAATAGCATAATGCAGTTTTTGAAATGGATCTGTAGAAAGGATTCATTAAGATAAAGTCCCAGCATCCCACCTGAGGCCAATAAAAATTCTGTGCAAACCTCTTCAAATTAAATTTTCTTCTTGAACATATCCTGTCTAATTACATTTAGTATTATCCTCCTTAAGGAATTCTGAATCATCAGTGTTATTAACGGAGGGAAAAGGAAAACCAGATGCTGTGGACCGGATACCCAGCTGGTAAGAAATCAGTATAGTTTCACAGAAGCCAGAAGAGCTACAGTGAATTACATCAGCTATGGGTTTGGTAAATACACAGGAACACACATGTGGACAGATGTAGAGAGATTATATAAATATCTGAAGTTACACCAGCAGAAATGTAAGCCAGTGGAGTTACACCACTGGAGAATTTGACCCAAAATCTCTAATAAGATGAAGTTTATAAAAGAGCCACAGCTGTGTTGAGATTGCTTTTCTTTCACTGTCTAAGTGTGAAAATAAATGTAAGAAACAGAAATGCTCTAATTAGACACTTGGCTTTAAAACTCAGGAAGATAGCCAGCTAATTTCTAAGCACTTTTTTGTTTGGGGGAGTTAAACTAACAAAGATATCATAATTATAATCATACTACATACAGATGAAGTGCACAGCACATACTGGTAAACCAAGCTGAGGGATTGAATTCAATTCCAGATAAGTTGCTTCAATTTTAGTCGTTAATGATACTCATTTTTTTTTTCTTTATTGTAATCTATACAGCAAGTACAAATTTAGGCTGAGATTTCCAAATGCATCTAACCAAGCTGAAAACTGTACATGGAATTTCTGGGCAGGTCCTGTGTTCTTCTGTTCCCCTGAACTTCATACATTATCATCCATCCACAGCCACACAGCTGACTACAATACAGACTGAAGGGGTGAACACAAAACACAAATGACAGCAAACCCAGGTTGCATTTCCTTTCCATAGAGGGAAAGCAACTGCCCACTGCTGGCATCTGCATACAGTCTCTGTGCTGCTGAGGATGTTCCATGTTGTGCAGAGCAAGCAGGACCACCTTGTCTGGCTGCACTTCGTTCCTGTACTCCTCAATAACAGGGTTTGAACACAAGACAGACACCTTCTTGCCATCTGACTGCTCACTGAAGTGGAAGCATCCAGAAAGCACTCATTATACCAAGTTCCTCTCATGAAATGGCCCACTTTATGAATTTCTGCAGGGTTCAATCCTGCAGGATGCCTATCAAGAACAAGCAACTTCCATGGTTACTCAGAAGCAGAATATAATGTGACTCAAATTATCATTGTCACAATCTGCCTACCGATCAAGGAGTCACCAGCAGCTGAGAAAATTTTGAGGTTTCAACTCCAGATGCCTAAACTTTCCCTGAATCCCACTGCTTTCTGATTTAACTCTTATCCTCACCTTCACATATACTGTTGTTTAGTAGGTGTATCTCACAGAAGGTTTAGCCCATAAATTACTTTACATTCAGGTCTGAATTCCCTTAAATACCTTTAAAGAGCTTCTATAATTTATCTGCAGGTAGCTTTTAACCTCCAATACACTTACAATTATTGTTATTAATAATAAAGTATAAATAATTTGAAAAGAAAGGATAAGAGTAAAGGACACTGGTTTTGCAAGAGGCATAATTTTACTTGGAGGTAGAACTGGAATGATTTGATAAGTCATTAAAATATAACTGTAATTAGCTTTCTTGGCTCTGGAGATACTCCTGTAGCTACCACTAAAACTTTCTCAACAGGTCATGGATAGTTATATATCTTATTATTCCCAAGGGATAATTTAGGCTCCCTTTCTGCTGGCAAAACCATTTGGTTAGTGTTATTTGGTGTTTGAGTTCACTCTACAAATATTGAAGAAATACACATCTCCAAATACAGATGTAATTCCTTGTAGTAATGTCTACAGTGAAGGTGCATTACTGCCTTGTTCCATATCATGCTATCAGTTAAGGCATCATTAGTAAGGTATTTACTGATATGAACAAAAACATATTAGGTGTCCTCCACTAGCCCACACTTGCAAAAGGAAGTTCATCCATAACTATGTCCTGGGATCATGCTGAAAACAGAGTACATCTCTGAAAGACAATAGCAGCAGTTGTAGAACACATTAAAGTGAAGATGTTTCCAGGGTATTTTGGAGGAATACAAAATTACTGTGCCTTCAAAGGGAAAGCATACAGTGGTAGTCTCATAGAGTTAGATGCAAATATTTGGGACCAAAAGCAATTATTCCACCACTAAATTTTCCTTTGCCCTTACATATTTTCTCACCAGATGGTCTTTTCTTACCACCACCCTCATAGCCACGAGGCTCCTGAAACGGGACACCCATGGCAACATCCATGCAATTTATGCCTCACATCCCCCTGGCAGAGAAGATTTCATTTAAGATTTGTCTCCAGAACAGCTTGTACAACAAATAGCTTTTAGCATATACAATTTGCAAAGTTGCCAGTTTATCATGAATAGAGCTATTTGTAGTCTAGTCATATCATAAAATCTTGTTAAAAGAAACAACACAAAGAGGCTGCTCACTTTTCAGTTATGGTGCTTTTGAATTAATTTGAATCCAGATTGCCTCATGAGTATTGTTTGTTCCAATATGAAACAGTTTATGGTGATAAATTGCATCAGAATCACTTGAGAGCTGGCTGGTACAGTATACGGCAGCCGAAGTTGAGTCAGCCTTCATGCCCAGTATTTACTGTAGCTGGAGCGCAACCAGATTTTGCAGCTCTGGAGGAGAGTGAACTGAAAAAAAATCAGTGAAATCTGAATATTTTACATGCAACACACATGCAGGTGTTGGGTGATGGCCAGGGCTTGCAGTGGTGAAACCAACCAAAGCAAATAGTGAAAATCTAGTAACACCTAACTTCCATCCGAGCCCTCCTGTCACCCTCAGCTAGGCATTTACTTCTGAGCATTGAATAATGATCTACAGAAGCTGAAACCAGGTCGTTCTAGCCACACTTGTAGTGCTGAGCCATTGAGCATACATGAATTCTTCATGTAGCTTTAAATCTAGCAGATGTTAGAGTCAAATCTCATTAGTAAGAATTCATTAATCTGCAGAATAAAGACAAAACATTTCAGCATCAGCCATAAACTTAACTAAGACCAAACAGGGTATGACGCATGACATAACACCCTGTGTCTGCAAGCTCTTATGTCAAGGGCCCAATCCAGAGAAGGAAAGCAAACATTTGGCATTCTCATCAAAATCATCAGGGGTTCAAGCAGCCCTGACTCCTTGGTCAGACCTTACCACCATGTGATTCAACAGCTTACAAGAGATGAAGAGGCAGCAGTTGTCTAACTCAGCCAAAATGCTGGTGTCTGCAGCCTTCTGACAAGTATCTAAGGTCTTGCCCAGCGTTGCTAGACCTTGTCAGAGGGCAGAAGAGTCACAGCTGTTACCTCACCTTTAAAATATTTTTTCATATTTAACAAAATCAATGAATTTGATGAGGCACTAGGCTAAATTAATTTCTAGTGTCCTTCCATCAAAGGCAACTGAGTTAAACACGGATTAATTGAGGCCTGTGCAATTACCTCTTAATTAACCTTGAAGGGTTGGGATTAACCCTGCTGTTCAGGGTTAGAGACAAGCATGTTTGTCGTGGGAACTCCCATATCATCGTTATAACAAAGTTAATGTTGATCAAAATATATGTGCCAAAACAAGTGAGAGAAAATGAATCAGATTGCTCTTGCCCTTCTGCCCTTAACCTCTGCTTTCTGCAAGGTTCCAAGGGCTGCTTCTATTAGGAAAACTCAGGGCAGGAACCCAGAGTGTCTTTTCTGCAATCTCATCTATTAACATAAAGCCCTGAATACATGCACAGCAGGAAGGCAGAATGCTGGAAACAGTTCATTTCCTTCCACTTTCAAATTCCTCTTCAAACACTCTCCTACCCAAAATCTTGCTATGACTTTTACTTAAAGATTGTGGCAATGATTTACTCCCAGACTTGGTTTGTCACCTGCAACACGGACTAAAATAATCCAGTTTATATGTTTGAGAAAACACAATGTGACCACTAATGGTTTTTTGAATGTGGAGCCAGAGGATTCTCTCTCCCTGACACAGAACTACTGCTTTAAGCTTTTCTTTAAACTATGAAGATACCCAGGAAAACTGAATTTGTGCTAAATCACATGAAATCAGGCCAAGAAAAATCTGGGTAAGGATTTGACTCAACAGACAAGGGGGAGGAAGCGGGAGAGAAACCAATCCTTTCAGGGTGTCCTCTCTCTGCTTCAGATCTTAAAGTTATAGCAATATCAAGCTAACATATTTCCATCTTTTCCCAGAAGGAAGATGAGGAGCTACAGCCTGCCTGCCACTTACTGAATTACAACTCTCAACACATAGAAGCATGGTTTAGCTCAAAGGTTTGCTACAGCATCCTGCAACAGTTGGTGAAATTGCTCAGTTTGGAGTTCTCACCGACCCAGATTCAACACCAGTTCAAGAGCACCAATTTGAATTCTAATTGGCAGATATATTAACACCTATAGAAAACGAACATAACTTGACAAAACCCTTTAGTGCAGCTGAACTGTTATCAGCACATAAAGGATATCAAGAATATATTATTATGTTGACTCTGGATCATGCCAGACTCATTTCAGACTTAAATGGAAATAGTTTTGCATCAAAGAGAGTCACTACAATATGATTAAAATGCACTGCACAACCAACCATCTTAGACATCCATGCATGCGTGAAATCTGGAATATGCTAAGGAGGTCTTTTTCCCTCAACATTTTTCTTCATCCATAGTAATTACTTGTATGTGATAATTCCAAAGCATACAGACAAATGTTTAAAAAACTTCATTTGCCACGAATGAAAAACATTACACAGAAAAATATAAAGTACATTTTACATTTGCTTGCAGAGACAATTTATAAACTGTATCCATATGAGCAGTAAATAAACATCCTCTTTTGCCAGCAAGAATTTTGTACCTTCCACCCACAAGTCACTGACAGAATTTTTGCTGACAAAAGCAATGAAAACTAAACACCCACCAGCAGGGACCTGAAAATTTGCAGTGTCTTATTAGTACAATTTCTTACTAGCTGCAGTGTTTATATTGCAAAAGTGTTGATAATAAAGTTGGTACATTTTCTATTTTAGACTAAGGCATAAAGTGAAAAGAGAACTGTATTTTGTTCTCATCAAATGTCAGGGTTATATATATATATATATATATATACATACAGATATACAAACACAGACAAGCTTCCTATCCTTGATTCAGTAGATTCTTCACTGCAGAAAAGTAGTTTATTTTCTGAACTACTTTTAAGAGATAAGTGATTGATTTCCCACACTCAGGGATTTAAAGATGCAGGTAAAAGCCAATGGTCCTTATGGTCTTGAAATATTTTATTAGGTTTGTACACATACTTTAGGTACCTGGCACAGCATGAATTATACAGACCACAATTTAAACAGGCAGTTTATATCCTAGAAGTTCTGATTTATGCTAGAAGGCAAGGCAAGCTTGATCCAGAACACCTAAACGTTGTTTTATAGTATTGCAATTGCAGTAAGGGAAAAACAGCAGAAAAAAACAAATCACTAAGCAATTAAACAGGAACTGTTATGCAGGATCAGCTGATCTGTCTAGTTTGGTAACCAAATTTCCCAGGCTATATTGGTCAAAAAGGGCATTCTGTCAAAGAGAAAATAACAGATGATTACAGAATGGAAGAAGGGATGCTACAAACACAAGCCAAACACAAAATATTTAATTTTGAACTTAGAGCTACATAGGTTATAAAAGTGGAAGAATTGGACAAGCAGAAGTGTATTAGAGGGGGGAAATCCACTATAATACAAAATCAGACAGACTAGAAGCCAAAAAAGCAGTCCTTTTTCCTTAAATAGTTGCCTTTGTATAATATAAGCAGCTAGATGAAAGCAACCCATGAACTATATCTCCTCTGTATGTGTTCAGCTGTCGCTGATTTGTCCTATACTCAGTTCAGACCAGGGGTAAGAATTAAAGTTAAACCATCTTTTATGAAAGCAATAGTCTATAACCTTGCTTTTGGTCTCTTTGGGAAAAGAAAATGGAGAAAGAGGCAAGGGAATGGTTTTAGTTTACATAAAATATGAACCATGGCTAATGGGAAGGACTGAATGGCATCCCAGTTTGGAGTACTTCATGATATATCAAATCTCTGTTGAAAGAGTAGTCAGGCATTGGAGTGGGCTGCTCAGAGAGGTGGTGGGGTCACCATCCCTGAAGCTGCTCAAAAAAACTGTGTAGACATGGCACTTTGGTGCATGGTATAATGGGCATGGTGGTGTTGGGTTGATGGTTACACTTGATGATCTCAGAAGTCTTTTCTAACCTTAATAATCCAATAATTCTATTACCAGTACAAAATGGAGAACAGATGACAGCTAGGAGTGTCATCCTAGCAACAGAATCCCCTCATAGATAAAAAAATCCTGAAAAGAAATACAGACTGCAAGATGATAAACCAAAACTGGGCTTCATATGTTGTCACTGAGGGTCCTGAAGCAGGGCATAGCAAGGGGAGGGCAAGAAAGCACTTCTCATCCAGTAGCCACCTTCCAAAAAAGCCATAAATAAATCTACTTCAGATTGATTCCTGTGTCATCTTAAACACAACCATAAAGATTTGTTTGAAAACTATATGTTCCAAATAATACATTAAGTACTAAATACCTAATTGCTGCCAGGATGCTTTCAGCATATACACTCTCTTCTCCCAGTTGAGTCAACCCTTCCTGTTGCCTTGTTACCTTATAAACCATTGAACAACCATTGTACATTGGGTAGTAGAGCCTAGAGCAAAAACACAGAAAGAAAATTTAATGCTGAGGAATGGACCATGCTGCAAAAGCAGATGTCATGACCACAGAAACAGTCAAATCAAGGATATCAGTACCAATCATCCATTGCTCTTCACCAAGCTAGGCAGAAACAGTTATGCTTATACTCTCAGGCACAGGCATTAAGGACAGAAAGTTTGATAGAGGAAGTTGACTCTTTTTTTCTTTTTCTTTTTTCCTCTTTTTTCTTTTTCTTTTTCTTTTTCTTTTTCTTTTTCTTTTTTCTTTTTCTTTTTTTCTTTTCCTTTTCCTTTCTCTTTTCTCTTTTTCTTTTTCTTTTTCTTTTTCTTTTTCTTTTTCTTTTTCTTTTTCTTTTTCTTTTTTCTTTTTCTTTTTTTCTTTTCCTTTTCCTTTCTCTTTTCTCTTTTTCTTTTTCTTTTTCTTTTTCTTTTTCTTTTTCTTTTCTTTTTCTTCCCTTCCCATAGGGATGGTGCATATGCAATTACTTTTTTCTAAACTGTTCTTGGCTCAAAACTTTCTTTTCATTTTTCAGTTAGCCTATCACCGTAGTCTCTCACAATGCACATGCAACTGCCAGCAGCTGATCATCATCATGGACACTCAGTAAAAGATGTACATAATACTAACAGTTTTAAAACAAAATTGAGGAAGACATTCAGACTAAATAGTGTGTGTGTGAGTTAGTAACGCTGAGGCAAGAAAACAATGTAATAATTTAAACCCCATATTCGTTTATTAAGCTTCTCATTTGAGTTCCGTGGCAAAAAAAAAAAAAAAAAAAAAAAAACCAAAAAAAAAAAACCAAAAACAAACCAAAACAAAAACATATATATAATAATAACATCACTCAAACTAAAATATCCAAACTACACCATTCTGAAATAATAAAAGTAATAAAGCAAAAAGCATCAAATGCTTTGGGTAACATTTTAGTGTAATTGTTACAAAGACCAATCAGTTTGTAAAATGATTATATAGTTCTCATACCCAAAATGTTACTAAATCCATAGAGAATATGAAAACTGTGTAGTTTGTAAAAACCTTGCTCTTATAGTTTCATCCAAAAAGATGTCTAATAAATATAATTTTGATAGTATATATACATATATATAATAATTGTTATAGTATAATAAATATAATAACCTATATTGCACGTCCCTTGCAACACAGATGCCCAGCTTGAGAATCAGATGCACTGGAGAGGTCAGGAGAGCATCCATCCAGTGTCACCATCCTGAAATTTTCCCACCAGCTTGGCTTATAGAGAAGTAAAACAAGGGTCTAAAAGCTGCACTGCTACCATCTACAGTTTGAAGTGGTGGCCCTGAGTACATTTTCAGGCAGCTTGAGTCCTGTCACTGAATTTTGAGCTGTCTCAGAGAACACTTACCTGCTTGACTGACATACTCACATCCAAAAAGACACAGGGAGAGAAATCATTTTGCCTTCACACCTTTAATGGGTCTCAATGTGAGGACAGTGAACCGGTTAGACCTGGTCCAGACTGAGATGAAACATTGCATTCAGAGAGACATAACTCTCTGCTTCAGGGATGTCTCTGTAAATCAACATGAAATAAGCCAAAAGCCCCTACACACCTCAGCAGTAGCTGAGTAGGGATTGTCAGAAATATTTTTTGATTCAGTCAACTCATTTACACCTCGGAATGTTTTTCCAGAGACCAACATCACATAGGAAAGTGAATGTAGCATTAATCTATTGAAAAATTTCTCTGCTTCTGCACTCAGTCAGGGCAACAGCAAGTTTCCCTGCACCAGACCAGGCAGACTCACTGTGGTCAGAAGGTGCAAAGCAAGCAGCTCCACCAGCTAATGATTTATCTTAGCCATGTCTTTTTTGGCTGTTGAAAGCTGGTACAAGTCTCTTAACTCCAGTTGTATACTGTAGAGCTATGTAAAGTCATAGCAAAATCTGATCCTCAAGTAAGTGCTAATTGAATCAAAAGAAATACATCAACTGAGGAAAACAAAGACCTGTGTGATAAATGTTGGCCCTTTGATCCTCTAGTTTCTGTAACGGTTGGAAATTAGGGTGGGCTGTCTGGATTTGAGCTAAACATATTAAAGGATCTGTTAAATCTTTCCATTGCTGCCTAAGAATATCCTTACAAGCCTACTGGGTCTATTAAGTATAAGTGGAAAAGATTGGCTTTACTTGCATTTAATGCCTGTCTTGAGTTGCTGTGTGCTGGTGGTAGCTGTGTGGCTAACAACAGAAGAGAAAGCGTGGAGATGGAAGAGGGATCAGATATTTGGGATGACAGAGGGACACAGAGAGAGGATGAGCACAGGAGTCAGACATCAGGGACAGAGACAGAAAGCTCAGTGGAGGAAGATTTTTAAGAAACAAAATGACACTAAACGAGCTACAAAAGCAGCAGTGATGCATTAGCAAGAGCAGTGATGCATTAGCAAGAATCAATGAGGAGGAATGGCTGAAAAGTGGAAATTATGAAGAGAGAGAATTAGACACTTAAGAGGGAAAAACTACATAAGAGAAATTGCATCCCATGGAGTGAAGAAAATATTTCTTTTTTTAAGTTATACATACATCTTCTCGTGTATTTCAAAACAGATGAAATGTTTTATGTTCATGCACTCCATAAGGGCAAAGTCCAAACCCAACAAATACCACCAGGTTTGTGAAGAAAGTTGAAAGGGAGACAAACATCACAGTCCTTTGGCAAGTATTTAACAGGGAATGGAGTTAAATCCAACACAGATACTGGCTGGCCAAGGTGCTATGATTTTTGAAGTGGGAAGGGAGGAGTTTGGATCATTCATGAGTTTTTCTATGTGGAAAAAAAAACATGATGGGGAAAGGACAGAGCAATATTATAATAGTTATTTTATCCTCACAGATCATTGTTACTGTGTTGTAGACAGAAGGGACAGAGAAGGTCAGCCTGAAAACATCAGCAACTCTTCTTGACACTAAGCCCAGTTAGAACTGTACCTCCCATAGCCAAAGGAGAAAAACAATCTGTTTGCACTTCAAGTTCTTGATTAGCCAAGCCCTTTACTGTACATCTTGCTCATCAACATCATGCAAACTTCCTAATGTCTCTTACAATAAAACAGCACACACCCACCCCTTATTCCAGCAGCTGCATGCCAAACCAGAGGTTACAGAGCCTCTCCTCTCCCCTCCTCTCTGAGGTAGATCCTGTGCAGTCATTCAGTTCCAGCCTTATCTATTCCCACACATGGATTAAACTCAATGTAGCAGTTTTATGGCATGTGCAAATCTGCTGCTGTTTAATCTTGCCAGCGTTGTGTTGAGTCTTGATATGTTCTGACTGGGTTGCCTCTCAGCAGCAGGCTGAAGAATGTTAAACACATGAATGTACAGCTACTCACACACACTTTCATGTGTGTAACTTATTTACATTTTGTGACTGTTAAAGGCAGGCCTTCCAAAATCACACAGGGTGGGCAAAACCACAGCAAGAAGGTGCTGCAGTGAAGGGAAGCTTGAAATTCTCAGCTAAAATGCTTCAGAAGTATGAAGTGATTCAAGCTTGCAGTGTTAGGAGACAGCAACCTAAGTAGATGATAGGTCAATGGAAAACAAAGAAATAAAATCAACTCATTTTATCACCTTTAAAGATGTTTGCTCAAATGTTACTGTAACTCTGACCACCTATACCCACTAACATCCAAGATCTGATGCAGTAAATGCAACAAAGTACAATGAGAGAAGACATGCACACAAAGAGGGTTGAAGTCCCATGTAACAAGCTATAGAAAAGCACCTCACTATCTTCTAACTGCTTGTTAGCAGCTTATGAGATGACTCCATGCCTTACACTTGTAGTAGGGGTGAAGGCCAAAGTCCATGCTCACATGCTGGACAAGACCTACCTACCTTATACTTACTGGAGCTTTCAGTGATCAATGTCAAATTCAGCTGTTTTTTTGCTCTTCCTTTCTGCCAGAGAAGAGTCTCAGGTACCATTTGGGAGTTTATGCTAAGTGCAGTAGGGTTTGGGGTTTTTTCCTTACAACCAGTCTCAGCTCCACTGCAAAAGAAAGGTCAGCAAAGGATTCAACAGGATTTCCTCATTTCCTTGGGCAAAGTTTCAAAATGAATGATTAAACCTGATGGGAAATTTGACCTTCACCCTCTTCATCTTCATTTCTCTGCAAAAGAGTCTTTCTCTTCCCAGTGTTAGGCTGTGATTCTCCATCTCCCATGATACATGCAGAGTGCTGCTGGCATCAGTCGCTTTGCCTATGAGCACTAGGCAAGCAGAAGGACAAATACAAAAAAAGATGCGACAACAGTGGGCAGAGGCAATTGGGAAAACACTACAAGATAATATGAATATGCTTACTGTGAGGTTTCTTTTCCTCAAAATAGTCAGAGCATACTAGTGGTTTTGTTTCCTATACTCATTTCTTACCCTTCTTGTGTTGCAGCAACTTTTTTTTTTCCTTTTAATGGTTGAGGGTGCAGAGCAACTGACCTTTCTCTTTTCAGGACAAATCCAAATTCTTGCTTTGCACTAAAACCTACAAAAGAATTCTGGCAGCCTCCAGCAACTGCCTATGGTGCTGATTGCTTTCATTTCTTCACGTTTAACAGATGGAGACGCAGAAGTAAACACATTTATTATTGTCTATAATTGGACTGTAACCTGCTTGGGTCAGGGATTTCAGTCTTGTTCTGGGTTTGACTATAACTGAGTAAAATATCACTATGGGAGACACAAAGGTTTTTTGTTGGCATTATGTGAGTGTAAATAATGAGATAGTTGAGCAGGTAATTAAACTGGAAAGTTTGCTAGAGACTACACTGAACAATGAAGCCACAGGAACAACTTTCACTATAAAATTGGCAAGGGTCCCAAAACTGCCCATTTTTAGTTTGCTAAAATTTTCCCTTAAAAATATTATATATTTTAATTTTATATATTTTTATATTTTACATTTTTATTTATTTTAATATATTTATTTTATTTCTTTTAATATATTTATTTATATATTATATATTTATATTATTTTATATATATAAATTCTTTATGAGGTGGCTGCATATCCTTTGTGGAACCACATTTCCTCTCCAAGGATTCCTATATCTATTAACATCCCACAGGGGATTTTTGTCATTCCCCCATATCAAAGGATATATATTGCATACATATACATAATTCATGTATAACCCTTTGGAATCCCAAAAAGAGATTCTGGAAAGAACCACCCAGTCACATCATTCAACTCTTTGCAACCACATAATAAACATTTAGCTCAGGAAAGGCCACAAGGCATCCACTTCACACATGCCCAAAGAATAACACAAGGTGTTGTGTTTGGCTGAGCTGGAGTTAACTCTCCTCAGAGCATCTTTCTACTGCCATAGCTGGGTGTCAATAACACTCCAATGTTTTGGCTGCTGCTGAAGGAGTACCCAGGCTGTGCATTTCCTAGCATTTCCCTGCCCCAAGAGTATGCTGAGGGGTGGCCAGGATCATGGGAGGGGACACAGATGGAGTGAAGATCGTCTCCTGATGGGACGTAGAGAATAATATCTCTCTCTGCTTTTGCTTCTGCACGAGCTTTGCTTGTGCTTAGCATTAGGAGTGTGTCCAGCAGATTGAAGAGGTTCTCCTCCCCCCTACTCTGCACTGGTGAGACCTCTCCTGGAATATTTCATCCACTTTTGGGCTCCCCAGTTCAAGACAGACAAGGATCTACTGGAGAGAGTCTAACGGAGAGCTACCGGGATGATTAAGGATTAAGGGACTGGAGCATGTGCCCTATGAGGAGAGGCTGAGAGCCCTGGGCCTTCTTAGTCTGGAGAAGAGAAGACTGAGAGGGGATTTAATAAATAGAATCATAGAATCATAGAATCAAGAAGGTTGGAAGAGACCTCAAAGATCATCGAGTCCAACCTGTTACCCTAAACCTCATGACTATCTGAACCATGGCACCAAGTGCCACGTCCAATCCCCTCTTGAACACCTCCAGGGATGGTGACTCCACCACCTCCCTGGGCAGCCCATTCCAATGGCCAACCACTCTCTCTGTGAAGAACTTTCTCCTCACCTCCAGCCTAAACCTCCCCTGGTGCAGCTTGAGACTGTGTCCTCTTGTTCTAGTGCTGGTTGCCTGGGAGAAGAGACCAAACCCCTCCTGGCTACAACCTCCCTTCAGGTAGTTGTAGACAGCAATGAGGTCTCCCCTGAGCCTTCTCTTCTCCAGGCTAAACAGTCCCAGCTCCCTCAGCCTCTCCTCATAGGGCTTGTGCTCAAGGACTCTCCCCAGCCTCATTGCCCTTCTCTGGACATGCTCCAGCAATTCAACATCTTTCCTAAACTGAGGGGCCCAGAACTGGACACAGTTTACATGTTTACAAATGTTTAAATGTTTACAAATATCTGAGGGCTGAGTGTCAAGAGGGAGGGGACAGGCTCTTAGATGCACCCTGTGATAGGACAAGGGGTAATGGATATAAACTACAGCACAGGAAGTTCCACCTCAACATGAGGAGGATCTTCTTCACTGTGAGGGTCACAGAGCACCGGAACAGGCTGCCCAGGGAGGTTGTGGATTCTCCTTCTCTGGAGACTTTCACGACCCATCTGGATGTGTTCTGTGTGAGCTGTGCTAGATTCTATGGTCCTGCTCTGGCAGGGAGGCTGGACTTGATGGTCTTTGAAGGTCCCTTCCAACCCCTAACATCCTATGATCCTTATGATCATCATCATTAAATTGCTTTTACCTCATTACGTGCCTTTTGTTATATTTTCCCCTCTCCCCTGTTCATTTAAGAAGGGCAGTGATACAGTGGCTTTGATGGGCATTTGGCCCTCAGCCAGGCCAAACCACCACACACAAGCAACAAACAAGAAAAAAAAATATTAATACAACTCTGCCTCCCAGGAGCTATAATTATGTTAAAAGCCTAAAGGCCACAATAAATTAAGTATATCTCAGGAACAAGTCAGTCTTCTCCAGTAGTAAGGAATATTCTGGGACCAGTTCAAGTAGTCTGGCATCCTCTGGGTTCCAGAGCTCTTATTCCTTTTGCTTGCAGGACAGTCTACTACCACTTCTAAACACCAGCTGCTCATGTTTTTGCTTGCCCATTTGTTCACTAGATCTCATTTGGAGAGGTAAGGAGTTTTTGAAGGCATTTTTTTTTTTTTTGCTTTGTCCAAGTTTCTGTCTTTGTTCAAAGAATTCAGTTGGTTAGTCCCTCAACTCCTCTGCCTGGACTCACAGCAGCAGTAAAACACCTCTGCTACTCCCCCAGTCCTTCCACTGTACCTCCCACAACTCCCCCACTACTTGCTCCAGTTTCCTCTTCACTCATTGTTTCTGGATGCTGTCCTATGCTCTTAATTTCATTCAGCTGGGAAGAGATGAAATTTCCTCGCCTGGGATTCCATGGGCTGCATACATAATTCCACACACCAATGCTTTTTCTGCCAGGTTTGCATGTTTATTGTTCTATAATTCCATAGTCAACATCAGTATATCAAGTGAGGGTCTGTATTCAGGGGCTTGCATACCAGATCAGGCTATACCAATGTTACAAACCTATTTTGAAAAAAACTGATGAGGAAAAAAGGTCAACGGTGGAGACAATTATTAAAACAATATAAAATTACTTCTGTTTGTCAAATTCTTCCCTGGACTATTTTTTCTTAAACATTTATCATTTATGTTAGAATACTATTCTTTCATCCATTGATTGCCTGCTTCTTCCATGTAAGACTATCAAACCCTTTATAATTGAGTGGTCCAGGTTCAGAACTGCATTACAACTCCTCAGCTTTCTGGAATTGTAACTGTGTGCATCAGTTAACTGACTGGTTACTTATCTCTCAAGGCTGTCCTGCTCAGAAACACAGTTCTTATTGTGGTAAAACCTAAACTCTCCTCTTGAGAGTTGATTTTATTAATGAGGGGGAATCAAGAAAGAAACAAACATCAGCTCAAATCTCCCCAGTTTTTACTGCTTATAAAATTTCTGTCCTCAATTTTCTTGGGGAATTGCACTTGGAATTGTGTGTCCTGAGAGAGTTGCTTCTACCAGCCTTATAACCACGGAATAATGAATCCCTCATACTAGTATACACACAGAACGTCCACAGGGCTTTCCCAGAATAAGGAGGATGGAGAGCACTGTTAGTATCTTAAAAACAGAGCCTCTATTTTTGCCAGAAACATTTTATTTGCTGAGGATTGTTTATCTGAGAATGATCTGCACAAGTGTCTGACTCTGACTGAGATGCTGGAAGGAGAAGAAAATGATCTCTCAGTCATAAGGATTTTCTCTTTCTGAAGGAGGTGCAAGTGGTACTATCCCAACACAATTGTGAGGACTACATAGCCCAGATAGGCTATTGCAACCACACTGGGTTTTGGGTTTTTTTCTTGTTGTTGTTTTTTGGTTGGTTGGTTGGTTTTGTTTTTTCAGAAAAAACATTTGTTTTGACATTACCTAATTATACTTGGCCAAAAGCTGCTGCCTTCGGCACAGTCACTGGGTACAGTAATTTTTAACCTACCTCAGGATCTGAAACTCTTCTGGTAGTAATGATTATTAGTTTTGCAGTATATTCTCAAAGCTAATTTGCTTGTGTATGTATAATAATTATTTTGAACACCCCACACAATACAATCTTGGCTTCTGGAAAGAATTTGATAGTTTGGTGCTTTTTTTCCTGAGCATTATTTTACTCATTCTTGCATTTGTATTAAATGTATTGGAAGTTCTGGAGGATGCCTGCATTGGAAAAGCGCTTTGCAAACTAAGCTTCATTTGTAAGTTGATCAGACTCAGGACATTACCTGGCCAAAGTAAGAAATCTTGGCTTTAGAGGAATTCAATGTGAGTTTTGAAGTGGACTTCCCTGAAGTGCTTCATTTCACTTTGAATTTCCCTAATACCCCCTTGGTAGGTTGTATAGAAGAAAACAACTCTTTCTTTACGTTGTAAGTCTGTGTTGAGAGATCTTCGTATGGTGTCCACTCAAACAGCAAAAGACAGAATTGATAAAAAAAAAAAAAACCTTTCACTTTTAAGAAGGAGAAATTCGACAAAAATTACATCCACAAAGAGAAAACAACTGAATCCAGACCTCCCTAAAAGATGCCCAGAAATTTTAATTACTTTTGTAGAGTAATGCCTTGGAAATATGAAATATGAACTTAGCATGAACTAGTTTTAATTAAAAGAAGTTGATTTTCCTCATTACAGTCCACTGATTTGAAATATTAAATATTACTAAATTACCCAAACAGACTCAATTTTCTGTGATATGGAAGATCAGACAATACTTTATGGCGTTGCAGTGTGGTGGGGTGTCAAAAATATGACTGTGGCTTTTCTCTCAGCATGATGTCCTTGGTTTTGCTTTAAAATGATTTTAACTTGAAAGAAGACCCTGAAAGTCTGATGTAATAAGTTGACCTTTATTCCATCACACTATTTCTCATGCAGTTCTGAAACAATTTTTCCCTGCTCTTTAATAATTCATTTGCATATATCCTCAGTCCTCCATGGTGCCCATTTTAACTTCTGTATTAGATCCTAACAGCAATAATTGCAGGTATTTCAAGGTGAAGCCCCTGTAACTATTTTCCTATGAAAGAACAAGAAGGCATATAAACTTTTTCTTGTCTTTCCAATCAAAATTCTGGTAATACTTGAGCAGTTGGACCACGACTTTCTTATTTATGAAGTTTTAGGCTAGTTCACACTAAGTCTGGTACCTTTGCCTTTGCACTATGAGGGATTCTTACAGCTGTCACAGAAGGAAGACAGTATTTCCTAAATTCAAGGATCCAGGCCATACTGATGCTAGTCATCTAGACTCTGTAGGCAAACACTATTGAGACACAGTCTCCTCTGGATAGTAATTCAGAGCAAAAGCTTAATTGAGGATACAAAACTGCCCTTTAAAGGAGCACAGAGACAATTAACCTCCTAACTAAGGCATACTAATTGGATACCTGCACCTGGCTGTTTGACCACCATGTCCTCTCCACCTCTAGCAGAAGTCACCTTGCTGGCAAATATGTCAGGGATATAACTATGAAGTAGGGTTTGCAACTCAAATTTGAGTTAATTTTAAACTAAGTATTGTATAACATCTATGAAAAATATATCATGCTTTAATGATAGCTTGGGTAGGAGAGCAGTCATGTTCACTAGAGTGAACATAAGCATATACCAAGTCAAAAGCATTTATAACCCTAAAAAGTGAATTGTTAAAACACCACCACCCACAGTGTTAAAGGCTTTTTAATTTTTCTCACCCACAGCTGCTGATGAGGAAGTAATATCTTGGCAAAAATCAGCCAGCTGCTGAAGGCAGAAGACACCACAGCTCCACAGCCTAAAGAGATCTTGTAGGCAACACTTACCAGTGAACCATTGGGAAGGTGGCACCTCTAAACCATGGAAGAGATGAAAGACCTCATTCAAATCCACTACTTGGCTATGCATCATCTGTAACTTCAAAGCATGCTTTAGAGAGTTTCTTCATTACACGTTGAAGGTTGAGAGCAGAATTGCCTACATAAAATATTTCAATGTATTTTTCCAGACTGTTCAAATTCCCCTTTACTTTCAGTCCTTTTCCATGTTCTTTTCCTAATGCCATTTCCAGACAGTATGGTGAAAAATTACTCACCCCACCCCCCCCAGACACACTTGAGTGACATAACATTTGGACCACACATACTGGTTTAGGTCTAGTCTTTGCTTTCAAAAGTGACCTGTTGCATCATTCTTAATCACCACTGTGATAAACTGTGTCTAGGATCTTGATGGCCCTCTGATTCATGGCCTAATTTATCAGCTTCCAGCAGGATACTCTGTCTCCTGTGTGTAAACATCTCCTTCCACAATAAGCTACCAATGACAATTTACTCAAGAAATCCTGAGGGATGAGGCTGAATATGCTGCCTTCTTATGAAAAATTGCATGCTGCTGAAATGCTTGCAGGGGCATAGACACCTCATCCCTCAGGACTGCAATATTTTTCTAAGGACAATAGTCAGGGTAGGCTAAGTAGTCCTTCACCGTCTTGTGGAAGCAGCCTGCTCTGGCATGACGTGATTACAATGGACTTTGAGAAAGCAGGTAGTTAAGAAAGAAGGAAGGTTATGGTTAATTTAAGCCATAACTCTCTTTGGGTTTTAACACAGTTTGGAGGAAAAACCACAGTTATATATACACAATTTGGTCAGGCTTTGCAGGTGCTGTTCAGTCAATAGGAAAGAAAATACATGGAATTAATGGACATACTTCCAATGAATCGCAGAATGTTAGGGGCTGAAAAGGACCTCCAGAGCTCATCGAGTCCAGCACCCCCACCAAAGGAGGATCACCTAGGGAAGGCTGCAGGGGAGTGCATCCAGGTGGATTTTGAAAGTCTCCAGAGAAGGAGACTCCACAACCTCTCTGGGCAGCATATTCCAGTGCTCCATAACCCTCACTGTAAAGAAATGTCTCCTCATGTTGAGGTGGAACCTCCTGTGTTCTAGCTTGTACCAGTTGTTCCTTGTCCTATCACTGTGCACCACTGAAACGAGACTGCCACCTTCATCTTGACATCCACCCCTCAGATATTTATAGACATTAATAAGATCCCCTTTCAGCCTTCTCTTCTCAAGACTTTCTCTCAGTCTTTCTTCATAAGAGAGATGTTCAAGTCTCTCATCAAGATGTTCAAGATGTCAAGACAATGATCCTCGTAGCTCTGCACTGGACTCTCTCCAGCAGATCCCTGTCTCTCCTGAATAGGGGAGCCCAAAATTGGACACAAAATTCCAGGTGTGGTTTCACCAGGGGAGAGGAGAGTGGGAGAACCTCCCTAAGCCAGCTGGACTCATTTTTCTTATTGCACCCCAGGATGCCGTTTCCCCTCTTGGCCAGAAGACTCCAAGGTCTTTCTCCATCCAGCTGCTTCCCAGCAGGATGACCCCTGCTCTGCATGGGTGCCTGATGTTATTCACTGAGGATGAAGAGATGAGTCAGGCAGAGTCTCTACTCTCAGTTCAAAGAAGAAAGCTCTGGAATTTACCCAGAAGTTTTAGATACCAATAAGAAAAAAAAGTTTTTTTCAAACACATATTGGAAGGGGAACAAAATCCCAAAACAATCTGGTTTGGACAACACCAAAAGGTCTATTATTCTTATCAGAATAAGTGAGAGGAAAAGTTTTATCCAACAGCAAACAGCTCCTAGATAAGTGAATTCACATCAGCCTCACTAGTGTGAGCAAAAACTAGAACTGGTCTAATATTACAGAGATGATGAACTGAATAATGTATTCAGTCATACTATCAAAATGTGTCAATATAGTAAATGGGCAGTATTCAATCAGCTCTAGCAAACACCAGTTAAGATACTCTTGGAAATGAAGAACTCTTTGCCAGAGTGCTATTTAAAAGGAAATTATTCACAGGCAATTTGACTGGCCCCATATAGATGAATTCTTTCATGCTTAACTTGATATTACAGGGGAAGAGATACTGAAAACTGTAAAATTCTCTGCTCCTTATAATCTAAACAAGAAATTATATTCTAAATCACATGAAGAATAATGACATACTATCACAAGTCAAAAAATATTGGAAAAGTTTTGTAATAACAACAGGTATATATATATATGTAATTGAAAATTGCATATTAATTTGCATATCCTCAAATTCTCCTTCATCCTGATAATTTGCATGCAAATAAGGAATCTTTAAGTGCATCTTAATTGCTACAATACCTTTGAAAATACAGAACTTTAAAGATATATTTATTATTGTGTAGGGAAAGAAATATTAATATGGTCCAAATAATTATTCCATTTGCATAGAGATCAGATTTATTTAGAATAAAGTCTTCTTATAAATATGAAGAAGGAACACTGAACACTACAGAGCTTGGCAAGCAAAATAACAGAAAATGTCATCAAGAAAAGGTGCATTCAGAGGTGAAACACTTTCAGTACATTACTTTCCAATATATCTTTACTACTAATGTCAGAGTAACAGGTCAAGGCTTTAAAACATTCAGCATATGTCATGTTTATTAGGCAGAAAGAAAATGTAGATAGGAAAAAAAGTAAAAAAGAAAAAAGAGAAAAAAAAAGAAAGAAGTACCTGAACTTCTTGTACTCCAGAAGATTTTCTTGTGATTACAATTTTTTTAAAGCTGCTGAACCAATGTTTTAATTTAGCAAAGATGAATATAATTTCCTGTGTATGACCTTGATTTTTAAGTCTCATCCCTGAGGGAATATTTACAACCTGTAAACAGAGTGTGATAATGGAAATTCTGACAAATCTCACCATTATGATGCTAGTTGCCTTTGTCTTTCAATTTTTTTCCCTTCTTCCCACTTTCCCACTAAAATCTTTGTCTTGGGTCCCTATCAGAACATCTCAGACCTTTGCAACCTAAAAGCCACTGTTTTGCTTCTCATCTGTTTCAACCTGGCTTTACCTTAGTGTGTATAAAATCAGTTTCTATTTTGCCCATTTAAGGACTTTCACAGAATAACTAATATTGGCAAAAATTAAGCACAGGACTGACTGCTCCTATGTGAATGCAGGCACCTTGACATTCCCTGGAGCAGGATGCCTGCCCAAGCCCCTTGGGGAACCTCTAGAGCATGGGTACTGCATGTTGCATCAGGCACCTGCATGCTGAAAGCTATGCCTACTAAGACAGCAGTATTCAAACTGAGCACTTCTGCTCATTCAGACTGGCTTTGCAGTCTCATACTGGCACTATAAAGCAAGAAATGTCTCTTTCTGTGCCTTTCCAAACCCATTCATCACTCCCTAAGTGCCATATTGACAGAATAGATGAGAAGCTGCAAACAATTGCCACATCAGCTGCTCTACAAGCCTCGATCCAGTGTCAAAACTTGTAGACCTCCTCCACTGTCCTCAAAGCGACCACTGCCCTGTGAGATGCTACCCAGGCCAGGCCAACCTTACAGTTGTGCAGAGCCATGGTGCCAAGGACGAGGAGAAGCAGCTCACAGCCAAACCAAGAACATCTGCCTGTGAACTACCACAAGCCATTGTGGTAGGCTTCCTTCAACATTCATCTTTCCCCCTTGTCCTTACTGCTTCCTCTGTTCTTGTAGCTGCTGCTTGGCACTACATAGTTGCTGTAGATACAGATACCAGGTCATCCTAACGTGTTTCTTACCTACCTGAGTAGGTAAGTGTGGCCAGCAGGTCAGGGGAGGTGATTCTCCCCCTCTACTCTGCTCTGGTGAGACCCCAACTGGAGTACTGCCTCCAGCTCTGGAGCCTCTATTATAAGAGGGATATGGACATGCTGGAACATGTCCAGAGGAGGGCCACCAGGATGATCAGAGGGCTGGAGCACCTCCCCTATGAGGACAAACTGAAAGAGTTGAGGCTGTTCAGTCTGGAGAAGAGAAGGCTCCGAGGTGACCTTATTGTGGCTTTCCAGTATCTGAAGGGGCCTACAAGAAAGCTGGGGAGGGACTTTTTAGGATCTCAGGTAGTGATAGGACTAGGGGGAATGGAATAAAGCTGGAAGTGGGGAGATTCAGGCTGGACATGAGGAAGAAGTTCTTCACCATGAGAGTGGTGAGAGCCTGGAATGGGTTGTCCAGGGAGGTGGTTGAGGCCTCATCCCTGGAGGTGTTTAAGGCCAGGCTGGATGAGGCTGTGGCCAGCCTGATGTAGTGTGAGGTGTCCCTGCCCATGGCAGGGGGGTTGGAACTAAATGATCCTTATGGTCCCTTCCAACCCTGACTGATTCTATGATTCTATGATTCTATACCTTGTACAAAGAAGAAAGAGCTCTTTTAATGACCAGCAGCTAGTGCTAAGAGAATGTGGAGTCAAGCTGAGATGTTCAAGGGGCATGTATGGGTCTGGTCAGCTGTCTTGGGGCACTCAGAGCCCTGAGCACTGAGAACCCAACCTGTGCTAGTCCCTTGTGGAAGGTAGTCAGATGGCCACAGACAATTTACCAGATTACACAAATTACCACTCATAGGTGGCTTGCTGAGCACTCTGTCCAGGCTGATACATGTAAACTGAGAAGACGGTGACCCAATGGACACAGTAAATTCAGCCACATTCATCTGTGGCTTTCTCTGTGCACAAATAGGTTACTTGTCCCACTACTTTTTTTTTTTTTTTCTTTTTTTAAATGTCAGCCACATTTCTTTTCCATTGTTTAGAGATCCTTGACACCTGACAATGGTGAGGTGCATGCAGCTGAAGGCAGACAGCCCCAGGTTTTCCAGCTGTGTTGGTTTAGACTGGGATAGAGTTAATTTTCCCCATAATAGCTTGTATGAAGCTATGTTTTGGATTTCTGCTGAAAACAGTGTTGATGACACACAGATGTTTTCATTATTGCTGAGCAGACCTTACACAGAGTCCAGGCCTTTTCTGCTTCTCACACTGCTCCACCAATAAGTAGACTGGGGGTGCACAAGAAGGTGGGATGACATAGCTAACCCCAACTGACCCAGGGGATAACCCATACCATATGATGTCATGCTCAGCAATAAAAATATGAGGGAGATGGAAGGGGGTACATTCAGATTTCTGGTGTTTGTCTTCCCAAGTGACCATTCCATGTGATGGAGCCCTGCTTTCCAGGAGATGGCTGAATACCAGCCTGCTAATGGGAAGTGGTGAATGAATTCCTTGTTCTGCCTTGCTTATGTGCTCATCTTTTGCTTTACCTGTTACATTGTCTTTATCTCAATGCACAAGTTTTCTCACTTTTACTCTTCTTGTTCTTGCCCCCATCCCACCAAGGAGAGAGTGGGCAGCTATGTGAGGTTTAGCTGCTAGCTGGGGTTGAACCAGCTCTCCACTAGCTTGTACTTCTGCTGTACTTCTGTGGTTACAATTAGGCCTGCAATGCCTTTTTATTCACTCTAAGCTCACCCCAAATATTGCTTAATCTTGTACTACTCAAATATTTTTGAAGTGTAGAGCCATCAGAGGAAATATCCTGGTTTTCCTTCAAAACTGGAAGATGATTATGGAATCATAGAACCCTAAAGATTGGAAAAGGCCCCTAAGGTCATTAAGTTCAACTGTTAACCCGAGACCACCATGCTCACTAAACCATGTCCCAACGTTGTTTTAACACCTCCAGGGATGCTGATTGCACCACCTCACTGGGCAGCCTATTCCAATGCTTGACCACAAACTAAAACCTCCAGCACAAGAAGCGTTTTAACTTTTGGTCTGGATCTCTCTATATGTCATCACATGATAACAAGCTTCAGAATTACATTACAAATTTCATCTCTTATTCTCTACAGTATTTGGCTCCCTGTAGCTACAGTTCTATTGGAAACACTGTGGTTTAAACTGCTTTTGAAGGTTCTGACTAAAAAAATGTAACTAAGGAGTAAAAAAAAAAAAAGCAGTAAAAACTACTAAAAAAAGTAAAATTTAGTGTAGCTATTCATGTGGATATGTCCAGTAAGTGTGATGAAAAAAAAAGAATATTAGCCCAAATCAGAAACCAGCTGTATTCAAGTATGTATAGCAGCATGTATAAATTTCCATAGCCTTGGGCAAGAAATCTATGCATAGAAAAATTCCTAAGGTGTCAGAGTAGCCAGAAATGCTTTAACAAGTAATTAAGGAATGATTGTAAAGACTTACCAGATGGATTTGAAATGAAAGTTTGGGGATTTAGTTCAGGGCTTTTACATGTTTCCCAAGTACCCTTTACTTAGCTGCAGTCAGCAGTTTTATCCCCCCTTTTACAAAGTACAGCCAAGAAGCTACTTAGCAATTGATTCTGAAATTTTACTCATCCTTTCTTCCCAATTTGATCCAAAATGCTTTGTCCAGTACCCAGTTCATACCCTTTGTTCACTAGGCTGTCAAGAGGTTAAAAATACACCACTAAATAAGCAGGAATGTTTTTCATTTAGGAGCAGTTGTAGTTGAAATTGCCTTTTCAGCAATATCTACATTAAGAACAAGCAATTTCCTTTGAAACAATACCTTTTCTTTATTAAAAAAATGATACTTTGTGAGCTGTCTCACATGTCCAGAAAAGTTACATTACTGAGATACTATGTTTAGTAGTCTGGGTATATAAATGTCAAGAAATTCACTGTCTAAGGTCCCTAGCTATTTTAACCTCATTTACACCCAGCCTAAGCTTTTTTCACATCTATATACAACAAACAATACCCATACCAAAATATTTGCTTTAGCTGTGATATATGAGTAGAGAAGTTTAGGCTACATTGATTAGCAACTGAGAATAAAAAAATCAAAGTTGCTATCAACCTGGAGACTGAAAGAGTCTTAGTTTCATCACAAGAAGACAGGTTTATCATTAATAAAATGTAAGGCATGCAGGGATAAAGTTTTCTATTAACAAAGCAAGTGCTTGTGTAAAGCAAAATGGAAGCAGTGCAAGTTTTTGAATGTGTCCTTTTCCCATGTCACAAACCAAGTCTGGCAGGGCAGCTTCTGAAAATAGCTGCTCAGTTCATTGATGCCAAATTGAGATTGCAAGTGAGAGTGACAACTGATGCTTCCAAAACCCCCAAATATCTCACACTAAATAATAATTACATTTAACATTATTCTCCAAACAGCTGTCAAATGATAACAACTTCTGGTCATTACCTTTAGAGCTTGGATCATTGCTCTGGATTCAAAATATCCAGTTTTGTATTATTGTTTCCCCATCCTTTCCAACCCCTTCAAATGTCCCTTCACATGTCAGCTCTACATGCTCTTGGTTTATGAGGGAGCTGTGATTAATATGTGCAATGTGAGAAAAAATCTTGCTGCAAACCCATCATCTATATACAAGAACTCCCTGAACTCACAGGAATGCTCAAAATATCACTTGGGTGATGACTTCTATGCCACCAGATTTGATGGCTCAAGAAGAGTCCAAATAACTCTACTTAGACCTCACCCTGCATTCCCAAAACAAAGATACAGATAAAAGAGAGCTTCATATGTGAATATAGAGGGCAAGAGAAAAAATATTTTTGGTGCTCTCACTAAATAATTTGTCTGATGGGGAAGAGGAGGAGTTGCAATATACATAACTATTATTGTGGGAAAACCTATTTGGGTCTATTACAATAAAGAAACAGATGAAGAACAGTCCATCTGTGCACAAATATGACCCCTGTGATGCTGCCAACATCAGAGCAATCTGCCAAATTAGACCATCTGCACAAATGGAAATTCTTCTATGGGCAGATTGAGCTCACGTGCAGACTTAGTAAAGCTCTTAAAGAAGTTCTGGGTTCAGAGGGACTCTTTGCTTTGAAAGTGGAGGAAACTTGCTCTCTGCTAATTCTTGTTCTGTTGCATGGCTCACTGAAGCACTGAAGGATTTGGTTGTGAACTTCTGCACCTCTTAGGAGGACTGACTGATTTACATCTCTTTCTTCCAGCCAGCAAGAACTAGCTCCTTCCTTTGCCCTGCTCTAGGAGAATTATTCTTTGTCACTTCAGTAAGGATGACTGGAAGACCCTCATTCAAGGTTGTACTATCACTGAATTGCAGGGGTCTTACAGGGATGTGATTTGGGATTCCTGATTTTGAGAGGAGAAGTTTGTCTCACAGAGCTCCTGAGCTGCACAGAAGGAACCTGACTCCCTAGCACAGCACCTCAAGTTGCTTCTGACAATGACCTCATTTCTGAGAACATCTGTATACTGAAGTGCAAGGAGATTGCCTAAATTCACCAACACTTTTGAATCTCATCTTACCTGAAAGAGATTGCTAAGAAAGCCACCAGAATCACCTGGCAGGAGAGAAGCCTCAGCCTGCTCTAGAAGTAGATTGGTCCCAACGGCTTGAGAGAGAGAGTGTTTGGAGTCATGTAAGTACACAGATACAGGTGCAGTCTTCTTTGCAAGGAGCTGTATAAGCTGTATAGGAAATGAAGACAGAAAGTCCTCAAGGCCCCCACAGGACATAGAGAGTTGCTTTGGGCAAGGATCTGTCCATAGATGTCAGTAAGTTGCAAACAAGACATATAAAACAAAGAGTTAAAAGCAGTTGTGCAAGTTTTCACCTGCTGCTGAGTCCTTTCACTGATTTCTCTGGGTTTACAATCACATTTTAAAACACTCCTCAGTGCCCTGTTGCTTTGTAAAAGACAAGCACAAAAGGATGAAGTAGTTGATTTCATAGGGAAAACAAATCTGATCATGCAAAAAAGCACTGCATAACCAAACTAAAAAAAGACAAAAAATTCTTTCCTTTCCTGTATTCCTCTTTCTGTAAGGCACTTTAGTTGCTACTTATAACAAGTAATAATAAAATTAGAAATAACTTATGTTGAAAGGAAGGAAGGAAGGAAGGAAGGAAGGAAGGAAGGAAGGAAGGNAAGAAAGAAAGAAAGAAAGAAAGAAAGAAAGAAAGAAAGAAAGAAAGAAAGAAAGAAAGAAAGAAAGAAAGAAAGAAAGAAAGAAAGAAAGAAAGAAAGAAAGAAAGAAAGAAAGAAAGAAAGAAAGAAAGAAAGAAAGAAAGAAAGAAAGAAAGAAAGAAAGAAAGAAAGAAAGAAAGAAAGAAAGAAAGAAAGAAAGAAAGAAAGAAAGAAAGAAAGAAAGAAAGAAAGAAAGAAAGAAAGAAAGAAAGAAAGAAAGAAAGAAAGAAAGAAAGAAAGAAAGAAAGAAAGAAAGAAAGAAAGAAAGAAAGAAAGAAAGAAAGAAAGAAAGAAAGAAAGAAAGAAAGAAAGAAAGAAAGAAAGAAAGAAAGAAAGAAAGAGAGAAAAAAAAAAGGGGGGGGAAGATCTATACTTGTGAGACGACTGACTGATATATGCTGTCAATGGACCAGTTTCCAAGGTGATGGTGACAGCTCTTACAATAAGCTGCTTTAAAACTGGGTTTTGAGAGTGTAGGGAAATATGTATAAATATAGGTATAACAGAATGCCTTCTGTTCAAAATTATTTTTCTTCTTCCAAGAAATGTTTTAAATGTTGACAACCAAGCTGTATCAGAAAGCTAATCAGCACATCGACACTTCAGAGTCAAAACAAAATGCAGGCTCCACTCCACTTGAATGGCAGTTGCATAGTGACACTTGTCTTCTGTGAAAACTGTTATGGAACAGAACCAAGACCTGGAACATTTGGGTTCTTTGTTTTGCCATTCTTCCCATGAGACACTAACCAAGATGCAAGGTGGTTTTTTTTTTTAGTTATACATTAGTTTACTTTTCAGTTATGTGAAGGAGTTTATTTCAGAAAGTGCTAAAAATTTGCTAGATGAATAACATCAGCCTGCTGTCTACATTTTGCAATTATCATAATCGTTCTGGGACACATCCGAGTTTAGGTACTAAACACATGGCAGAATATCTTCAGGGGACATCCAGCACTTTCTTTCTCAAGAGCAAGAGATCCTCTGGAAAAAAAAAAAAAAGAAACAAATTCTTCATGCCTTTTCAATGCCTATCCATGCCTTTTCAACATGCATTTTGTTTTTCATTCCAGTTTGCTTTAGCAATTTGGGCACCAGATTTCAGACAGCTGTGGTCAGTTTGCCTTGGATAAAGTGGCTTAAGGGTCCTCTTGAAGAACCAAACTTCTAAAAAAATAAAAATTAATATATAATAATTTAGTAATATATTACTGTAAGAATACTGGATATACGTAAACTAAATACCAAAGTGTGATTTCACCCTTTTTAAAAATCCAGGTAGCATATCTTATTGCACCCATTTTCACTCTGCATTTAGTCTTTGTAAAGCTGGAAGCCAACAGGAATACCTCAAACTCACAAACCCATGGTACACCACGAGAGACAGAGGTATATCAAAGAGAAAATAATTAAAAATGAGACTATTATTAAAGATGGTTAATGAGTAATCTAAATTTGGGATTTCCTGTTGATAATACAACTTTGCATGCATTTCATATGCAATGCAAAAAACAGACAGAAGCAGGAGGCATTGTTTGCCTTATATGAGATGATAATACAGTTAAGAGTTCTCTAATTTTTTCCAGATGAAAAGCCTTGTCCATTAAGGCTGCATAGGTTATGTTATCAGCAAATTACTAACTTTCTCCAAGTAGTTTGCACACTGTGCAATACTCCAAGGACAATCCTTGTTCTTTTCTTGTCAAGCTATCTTATTAACTGGCAGGTGGCAATTTATTCCACCCAGCTGAAGGTCTACCTTGAAGGATATTTGATTAGGTCCATCTGATCAAGATGGAGATCTAGCATTACCCAGAGGATGGTAATTTTTATTGCCAAGTGAAATGTTCAGAGGCACATGCATTAAATGTAGCTCTTTCTCCTATTTCAGACAAACTGTAGATAGTTTCTTCTCTGGTAAGATATGAATCTTACCAGATCCATACTCCAAGATTGCTCCAGTCTCATCTGACAGTGTTGGTCTTCGTGCCTTCATATAAGGTCAATTTGTTCACCTTCATAAACCTAAACTCTCTGTTGGTGTTTAACTGAGTATAAAATAATTGCAGGCAAAGGCACTGAAAAGATTGTGGCCTGATGAAGATGTGGTTATGATCTGGCTTCACACCTTGAGAAGTTATTCCCTTCAGTCTTTGAAGAAGCAGCTCATACTTATTTCAGATTATTTTTTCCTTTTATTTAAAAAAAAAATAAAATAAAGGTTTGTGTGGGTATTAGTAGTGTAGTAGGGTAGCAAGACTACAAAATTTAAAGATTAATGGACCTACAGGAAGGAGATGGATGACCATTGATTATCACACACATGTTAAAGATGATAGATGAGTGCCACCAGACCATTGATTTTTGCATATTAGGCTGCCTTTGGTCAAGTATTG
This sequence comes from Indicator maculatus, assembly GCA_013399975.1. Taxonomy (NCBI): domain Eukaryota; kingdom Metazoa; phylum Chordata; class Aves; order Piciformes; family Indicatoridae; genus Indicator; species Indicator maculatus. The sequence continues at coordinate 764,362 of VXBD01005097.1, forward strand.
CTTGTCTTTGGGACTGCTTCACAGTTCACTGTTTTTCAAACCACTGCTTTGAGCATAATTTCATTGACACAGCCATAGCTCATCCTCATCTTAGAGCTATTTTGAAAAAAAAAAATAAAATTAAGAGACAGTTACATTTTCTCCCAATCTGTAAAAGTTCCAAAATATTTTTTCTGGTTTTCTCCCAGGATTTATTTTCAATCTCCTTCTGCCATGAGGTCATTTTTTCTCATTAAATTTTACATACAGATTTCAAGAACATGTTAAAAAATGTAAGAAACCATTCCACAGTGATAGAAATGGATATCAAAGCTTTTCTCTGGCTCTCATTCTGATCCTGCACTTCACTTTTACACTTGCAAAGTAAAAGATCAGTTTGAAACGATTGCCTAAGAAATTCAGCAATGGGAGCAAGATCCAAACCCTTCCAATTTTCTGCTGACTTTGATGTGCTGTAGAAGCTCAGAGGCAAGCAACTAAGTATTTCCTTCATAACATCTATCAGAAGACATTAGACAATCTAAATTCTACCACTGCAGGAGACAAAGGAAATAAAAACATTAAGCCTTTTGAATAACTTTCCTATTCTCTGTTATTGTTCCAAGATTCATTCTGAAGATCAGATCTAACTACTATATGCAGCATGAAATTCAGAATCTCATCTGTTCATGGATGCACATCATGGTTTCAAACTAAACACAGATGAAGAAATTAATTTAGCAGAGCACTGCCTTTTTTGAACATGGTTATTGATCATGTCTAGGCTTGTCATTATTCACAGCAAGATCCCTGACTTCACTTTCCAGAGTTCATTGATGTTGCATACCAACCTGCCAGTAACAGATGGCTTTCAAGATTGGTGGTAAATTCCAAGGAAGTCCTGTTATTTTTTGCTAAGGAAACCTCATCTGGATACACACTTGACTCACATGCAGTGAGAATTATAGAAACTCCTGGCCAGGTGTCTAAGGGGATGTATTCCTGATAGCCAAGGAAACATTTTAGCATGTACACTGCATGCAACTTTAAACATAATAACAAAGAGGGCAAATTCTAATAGGTAGAAAAATGCTAATTAGACATGATCATTTCATCCAGGATTCCTTCCTTGCCCCCACAGCAGGCCTGGTCTGATAGCAAGGGAAGGAATCACTTTAGGAAAGGAAGTGAAATCAAAGAAAGTGAAGAGAACTTTTATATTGGGCTCCAAGTATGCATCCAAAGGCACTTGCCTTAGCACATGGTGGTTCTGTGCAGTCAATAAATTGTAATTTTGGTAGCTGGAAGACCATTCTATACAATGGATTGTCACCTAGGGCACCAAACTGCCAAGTGACAGCTCAGAAATCCCAGTCACAGCTTTGCACTGCATTACTCTTAATGTTACATAAATTTCCACTCTAAAAACTACTTTTAATGAACAAATCAGATTCACAGCTGTTACTAAGCAAGATGAAACATGCTTACACAGAGGAAAGTAGGCAAAAGATACTGGTGTTAACCAGGGTCATTGCAGGTCAGGTTAAGATTAGAGAAGTTCATCCATTTCACCATGCTCAAGGTACAAGTGAGTGAGCAAAAACATCCAACATATCTTGAGAAGTTCTGTGAATCATTAAAACCCATTTGGTGCTAGAATGATTACAGATTTTTCATCCCATGGAGAATTCAGATATTTTGGTGTTTATTTGTATCCAGAAAGAAAATGAGAAATCCACACCAAAAAAGAAAAAAATCACAAAATGGCTGAGTTTCATGCAAATGTATCAGAATGTCAAAATTAAGTTTGACATTGCCAGGTGAATAAAAACATTTTGTCATTTGCAAACCTTTTCCATTTCACTTAACAGCTTAAGAACTTTTAGTAGGGGTGGGGATAGGTTCAGTACAGATCCATCAGTGCTGTGGAACTCTGGGAACGACTGTCTGTATTCCCAGGTCCACACTCTCCTCTGTGGATGGGATCCCATCCTGACATCAGATATAATGATGTTCTTTGCCCACCTGACTTAAAAGCAGCCCCTCAAGTTCAATCAAATGAACAAACTCCGTGTGTCATTAAAAAAAATATTAGCCTAAGTTTTCTTCCTATAGGATTGTTGTAAGAACAACAGGTCTCAGATTACAGAATCATAGAATCATAGAATTGCTAGGGTTGGAAGGGACCTCAAGGATCATCTAGTTCCAACCTCCCTGCCATGGACAGGGACACCTCACACTAGAGCAGGTTGCTCAGAGCCACATCCAGCCTGGCCTTAAAAAGTTCCAGGGATGGGGCTTCTACCACCTCCCTGGGCAACCTGTTCCAGTGTCTCACCACCCTCCTGGTGTAAAATTTCTTCCTAACATCCAATCTGAATCCACCCACTTCTAGGGTGCTTAAGTACCTTTTGTAATATAATTTACAAGTTGCCACAAGTCCAACCCAGACCCTGTGATTGAGCTCTTACACTGAAATGAAACTAAAATATTTAATTTCTGGGTTTTTCTTCCGTGTGGTTGATCTCACTTCATTCTGCTACCAGCTGCTTATTTTCTGTCAGACTGAAAAAAGGAAGAATTTTTCTTGGCTTAAACTTTTGTCCCCTTAATAATTTCACTTGATCAAGGTTACTTCTGCATGACATTTGTTCATTCTGACTAATTTGTGAAGTTCTAATCAATGCAAGTGCAGAGCCTGGTTTTGATCCAGATATCCACTGTTTTCTCTGGTTTCTTGCTGAGAGAACAATTTAGCTTCCTTTAGTTATCTCTCAGATATAATACATGAAGGTTGTTGTACTAATGTTTGTCAGTGTTTTCCACACCAGTCCTTCTCATTTTCAAAGGAGCACTGCAATATTAAACAAGGACTTTCCCATGCTTTTGGGTTTGGGTTGGGGTTTTTTGTTTGTTTGCTTGTTTGTTTGGGGCCTTTTTGTATTTTTGAGAGGTTTTGAGCAACATCTATAAACTTGAGATACCCACATTTGGGATCATAGAAGAACTCAGGCTGGAAGGAATATCAGGAGCACTTCAAGTGCTACATCTTGCTCAAAGACTACACAATAGCTCCATGCCTCTTCTTGGCTGCACTCATGGGAAAAAAGATTTTTCCTGTAGCCAGCCCGAACCTCATCATTTCAGTTTATTCTCATTGTCTTCTGTGCTCCTGAGCTATTCCTGACATTTGTGAATTTTAGGGAAGTTTTCTTATTCCCTTTTCTTTAACCTTTGTGGCAAGCTGCTGTCACAAACTGTGCAACACCTGCTCAGGCTACACACATCTGCTCACATGATGCTCTGGTGTCTCCCGTTGCCAATGTAAGCATTAGCAAGGATAACAACTCATTTCAGGTGCTGGAGACCAGCACTCCAGCCAAGAAGAAAGTGACAAAAACCTGATGTACTCCTCTGTGTTAACTCTGAGGCCTGAAACCTTGTGTTACTTTAAAACATTTTTGCTTTTTAGTTATAGTTTATGCTGAAACCCCTTTTCAAAACAATCGTCTTTTGCCATTTTAAGGCAGTGCATCACTGAAATGAGTGTTTCACTCTTTCTGAACAAACTGCAAGGAGTGTCCATTATAGTGTCCATTACAAAAAAACCCAAAAATGTTCTAGCTTTATCTCATAAACATATAGGTAGGACTTTTGGATCATCCTGTATTTTTATCTACCTCTCTTTCCATACTAATTTCACCAACCAGTTCTGCTCCAAACAAGGCTGGCACACTACGTGAAAAATCACTTATCAAAAGCTGCTCCATGGCTCTTCCCTCCACCATCACTGCTGCTTCCCTTTAAATCACAGTGGAGGTACCTGCTCTTCTGCCTGACAGGAATTCTCCCACAACCACTGAAAACATCTCTGGTTAGTATTTGGAAGATGAAGGTAAGAAACGTTATGTAACACTGTTGATTTCTTTTTTTAATGCTACATCATCTCTCATCATTCTCTCCCAAACTTACTGTAAGTCCTGTACAGCCCCTAGGTTTTTATCATACTAACACCGGTTCTAAGTCTTAGTTGCAAGTCAGGGTAGATCACTTTGAGTACATCCTCCTAACCTGTCAGCCTAAGAATCTATGATACATAGGAGGGAAAATCCTATTGAAATATAACTGCTTACCAGTTAAAACTTCAGAAGAAATCCTTAATCTGGATCCAAGAGGGAGCCTGCTGTAACTATATTTCCACAGCACAGTTGTCATGCTTCTCCAAACTTCTTTCAGGAATGATGTGATTTACAGTTATTTTGAAAGCCTTTTGAAACTCTGACAGATAAAAATCAAATCTTTAGTTTGTGTTCGTAATTTCTCTGACCCGATCACATTTTACACAATGATTAAACTAGAAGGCCATCCAGATACATCTCACTTTTACTTAAAATGTGTGCACAGTTCCTAAACCCTCTTCTTTAATTAGAAAAACAGCTTATACACCTTGTACATCTGCAAGATCTTCACAATATTCCATCCCACACCACGCCCATTCTCTTCTGTGTCGTCAGCTTTAGCTACTTGGGTATGAAGTCACAAGCATCAAATATTCACTCAGCTCTCTTCTTTGGCTTTACCTTCAATTGAGTCATGTGGACATCTCAACCATGATTCCCAGGCTGCTAGGAAGTAGATTTTTATTGTCTGAATTTGTTCCACATTTTCAAGCTGTTTTATGGAATAACTGTTATTTTCTGCATCTGTTTCCTCAGTTATATTGCCCTCAGTGTATCATTATTAAAGCTTTGTGGGAAAAAATGTTCAGAATTCATCAGAAGTTTGTGAATAATTTTGGTGATACATAGTGTTACCTTTTAGGTAACTGGGATCTTTTTATGTAGAATGTTACCATTCCTATAATCAAAGCAACACCACCACCACCTCCAGTTTTACAGGACCTAAATTCTGCCATGTTTTGTGCCAAAACACTTCTGGAAAGTAAATTTTAAGGGCGACTATCCTAGATGTCAGCAGGAAAGCAGTTCTTAAAGCCTTAAAAGGTGCTTTGACATCCCCAGATGAAAGACCTAAGTAAGACCTAAGGGAATTCTTTGTATTGCTGGCAACGTATCTAATTTGCTGGAGGATCTGATTTCTACATCCTCTAGGTTTCATCACCAAGTGTAAGCATTTCCTTTTATTCTTCTCTATAAATTCATAAAATATAAAAAAGCCTGACCACTCCCTTTCTTATGGTCAATTACTGAGCTTTCAAAGGCTCAGAAGTGGCACAAAAGTTCACTGCTTTGTTGCTCGTTCTCCTTTCTGATTTTTGTTTAAGGAATATATTTGCAGCACACAACTCAGGAAAAATTATGGGTGAAAACAGGGTATGTTGACTGGAGAAATGTTTTTCTTATAGGCACATTTGTCTTATGTTTTCTAAGAAAGGCAGTGACCCTTAAAATCTTATTCTGCTTATCCTCCTCACTTGGTTTCCAGAGCCAAAGCTGTTTCCAATGCCATTTGCCTTCAAATTCATATTCCCTGCCACTATTTATCTCCTCTTTCTTTATCCCTCTTCCTTTCTCACTTTTTTAACCCATGAAGGCATATTTAGAAAATTTCCCATTAACTTTATTTCCAAGAAAAAGCAGAGGTAGGTGGGGTGGGGGAGATGGGAGGATGTTTCAATCCTTTTTTGTTTAATACAGGAACATTTTGCAGAGAAATTCCCTTTCCAACCAAAAAGGGGAAAAAAAAAAAAAAAAAAGAAAATTTAAAAAACTCTCTTAGCTGCCCCTAGTGTTCCCCAGTCTGGTTAATTCCCCTGCTGTGATCTTTTGTAGTTTACAGGACTGTAGTCCATCCTGGGAGACACAGCTTTATTAAAGAACCTGTCAAAGAGCAGGAGCATGAAGCACTTACACAACAGTTTCTTGGCCCTTGGCCACATCTTGGAGCATGTTTATCATCCTCTTTCTGTGTAGGATCTCTGGGCACTGTTGAATTGAAAATAGTCTTTAATGAGAATGTGCATGTTCTGGTTGTAGCAGCCATATACTGTCCTGAGAGTTTGATAGGGCTGAAATGACAAATTATGATTCCTTTGAGCTGACTGATATATGTTAAGAAGTGGGTTTTCCACAGTGCTAGGTCTATGCTGTAGTGGGGAAAAAGAACATTATTATTCCAATATTATTATTATGACCGTAATCTAACAGAAAGCTTTTCTTCTTGTTGGCTGAGCTGATCACAGATGGCATGATGGTCTGTTTGATGTCTGTTGATAGTTACTCATTTCACTAGAAATTAACCTGCCAAGGTGTTTGTAAAATGATATGCTGCCTGAAATGTAGTTTGGTGTGTCCCAACTCAGATTTGCTGAGAACAAACATCATCACAATCACAAGAGCAGCACACTTTTAAATATAACTCTACACAGCCAAAGAAATAACAACTTAATGCACCTCTACCTGGGAGAAGCTGGGTCCACAGAAGCAGCACTTTTCATCTCAATGGGTGACTCCTCCCAGCAGCCCTGGGAAGCACTTCTTTGAGAAGATTTAAGTGGCACAGCTTCCTCTATACTTCACAGTTTGTGGCTTGTTATCACAGCATTTATTTTTCTGTGTTTAGACAACCAGACCATAATGAGAGCACTGAAGGGTACATCCTTTGGTATTATATAGCAAAAGTTATTAAGTAGCTCACTTGTCCCATCTTCTTTATTGAGATCCAAAAGTGAAGTCTGTCTTTGCATGCACTGTCTAGGGAGAGGGTATTCCTGATTTTAATGCATTGACTAAAATATGTCCATGTCCAAACTTTGAGGTAATGAGGTATACCTGTTAAGTATAAAAAAATTTGATCACCAGCCATACACAGTGCTGCAGAGTTTCATGCCATAACTGAAGTGGTTTTCTATTCTACAAATGAATTAAAACAAGCAAACAATTTCTTTCCATATAATTAAGGTAGAAGCTTATCATCCTTTTCAATATCTACTCTACATGCAGAATCCAGCAGAATCGAGGGCATGTTGTCTGTGGTGTTCCCCATGGATCAGTACTGGGTATGGTTTTATTCAATATCTTCATTAGTGACCTGGGTGAGGGGATAGAGTGCACCCCCAGCAAGCTCACTGATGATACAAAACTTGAGAGGGTGGCTGATACACCAGAAGGCTGTGCCATCCAACAAGAACTGGACAGGCTGGAGAGGTGGGCAAAGGGGAACCTTATGAAGCTCAATAAGGACAAATGTAGAGTCCTTGCACCTGGGGAGGAAAAACACCAGACACCAGTACAGACTAGGGGTCATCCTGTTGGAAAGCAACCCCATGGAGAAAGACCTTGAAGTCCTACTGGACAGCAAGTTATCCATGGGACAACAATGTGTCTTTATGGCCAAGAAGGCAAATAGTGTCCTGCAGTGCATCAAGAAAAGTGTGTCCAGCAGGTCTGGGGATGTTCTTCTCCCCCTCTCCTCTGCCCTGGTGAAACCACAACTGGAATATTGTGTCCAGTTTTGGGCTCCCCAGTTCAAGAGAGACAGGGATCTACTGAAGAAAGTCCATCGGAGAGCTAAGAGGGTGATTAAGGGACTTAAACATCTCTGCAATGAAGACTGAGAGGATTTGGGCTGTTTAGTCTTGAGAAGAGAAGATGAGATCTTATTCATGTCTATAAATAGCTGAGGGGTGGGTATCAGGATGAAGGCGGCAGTCTTTTTTCAGTGGTGCCCAGTGATAGGACAAGGAACAATGTGTATAAGCTGGAACATAGGAGATTCCACCTCAACAGGAGGAGACACTGCTTTACAGTGAGGGTGGTAGAGCACTGGAAAAAGTTGTCCTGACAGCTTGTGGAGTCTTCTTCTCTTGAAACTTTCAAAATCTATTTGAACGTATTCCTGTGTGGCCTACCCTAGGTGATCCTGCTTTGGTAGGAGGGTTGGACTCAATGACTTCTGAAGGTCCCTAATGTTCTGTGATTTTATGATTCTATATGGCTACCAAAGAACTAACCAACATAGCAACTTCAGCAGGGCTAAAGCTGCACAAATACACATGCACATACAGTGCTACCACTCAGAGGAATAATTTCCAGTTTGTGCTTTCTTCAGGCAAAAGAAAAGCCCTATGGTGATGGTTTAAAACTGTCTTTTTAATTTTTTCTTTGCAAAGTTCGAGCAGAGAAAGCTAAGGAATGTAAATAAGTCACTATTGGGTGTAAGAAAGCAAAATAATGATTGTTGTAAACAATTCCATTGGAAAGCTAGAAATGTTTAGGAATCTCTACTCAAAACAAAGTTGGGGCAGTTGGAGTCTGAGTTTGCTTCCTTGATGGGCTTCTTTTCTGGTTGAAGATAACACACTGACCTTGGTGAGCTAAGTCTAACAGCCTCTCTGCTTTTTAACTCTGCCTTCTGCCAGGGGGGTGTGGGGAGGAGGCCCCTTGGGAGGTCATCTCAGGGGAAGCAAAGGAAGCTTGGTTGTGCTTTTCTGTTGATTGTATACATTTGTAAATGTTGTGAATTGTGTATATTTGTACATATTCATTGCATTTCATCATAGATTGTAGATTTGCTTGTAAACACAGCTTTCATTTGCTTTCCAGACTGAGCTATCCTGGTTATTGTCAGTGGGGGAGGATTTCAGCTCTCACACTGATACACCTATTCTTATAGCCTGACTGCTTCAACATTTTCTCTCAAACCCCAGTTCCCATATGGGGTTTGATGTGCAGACTCCACTGGGGCTGAGGGGAACCCATACTGCTCTAAATGTATTAGGCTGTTCCCCAAAACACAAGTCTGCCTGGGGAAATCCTGTGTACAGAGTCTAAGCTTGAATTAACACATGTCTCTATGACTAGTATGAAGAAGCTGAAAACAGAGCTGTCAGAGGAAACCCATTCAAACCCCAGCAGTGCATAACCCTCGCCTGAAATGTACTCGTCATTGCTCCAATCTTAGTTGCAATGAAAGTGTTTCACACACACCTTAAACTGCTCTAAGATTTTGTAACACCCTGTAAAGACGCAGTCCCAAATCTTAGGGGACTGCATAGAAACTTCATTATCTCATATTTTTATTTCAAGTAAGTGTTTGACAAACTGTCAATTAATTAGTTTCCTGATCACTTTCAGAACTGCATTGGATGACAACATCACACTTCATTATAAAAGCAATGATTATTTTGATTCTTCAGATCTGTTGTAACAGTCACTGCTTCAGATTTTGTCCTCCCCTCACCCTCGCCATCTCTCAGAACTCATTCTAATATCACAAACAAGATGTACTCAGAAGGATGGAAACCTGGGATGGAAGACTGCAAGGCCCGGAGTCTGCCAGGGCTCTCTCTAACATGTTGGCAGCCCAGGTGAGTTCACACAGAATCACAAATGTTAGAGGCTGGAAGGGACCTTGAGAGATTATCTAGTCCAAAGCAGGATCACCTATACCAGGCCACACAGGAACTCATCCAGGCGGGTCTTGAATATCTCCAGAGAGGGAGACTCCACAGCCTGCCTGGACAGCCTGTTCCAGTGATCTGTCACCCTCCCAGTGAAATAATTCTTCCTCCTGTTTCCATGGAACCTCCTATGCCTCAAAACCTTTATTCCCCCAGGGAACCCAAAGTAAAATAGGTGTGCATCACAAGGATATCCTTGAAGCAGCTCGGCATCTGGACAACAAAACTGAATCTTGAAGAAAGCTTAACTTGTAAAGCCACATAATAGCTAGTAGTGAATAATTCCACAACTGTAGTTTTTAGCTGGACCCAAAATTAGAGTAGTTTTTTGCAGAGAAATGAAAAAGCTGTGAGCAACCAAAGCCCAGTCAATGATCATCCATTTCCCTAAGCCAAGGACCAGCCAGCCTTCTGCTCACAGCGTGATCTTATGCCTTGGGTCAGCAGCCAGCCTGGGAGAACATTACTCACTCCTTTCCACCACCTTCAATGCTCTGTATAGCAGACCTGGGGCAAGAGAACCTGTCTTTTTTTCTTTGATGAAGGCAGGCACGGCGGGCCCTTGTATGCCTCAGATCCTCACAAATTCAGACATCTCTAGGTCCAAAGAATTAAATATGAATTTCCTTCCTGTGGGTGAGTGAACCCTGGCAAAATTAACAAATAAGAACACCCAGGCAAACAAAACAGATTGCAGCACCTTTAATTATGTTTTTCTTGTCCTTCATAATCACTAGGCAAAGCAGAGCTCTTCATATGCATGATTAATGTGATAATTTACCAACTGATTCATAGTTGGTAAAAGCACAGCAAATAAAGTGGAGGTTTTGTTTGCTCACAAGTTGACATTCATCTGCTTACCAACAAACAGCACACCATGATCTACAGGGATATGTCCTGATAATGGCCACTGCTCCGACCTGATCTTTTAAAATATTTATACATGTACTGTAGTACCTTATGAACCTTCACAATAGTTAATTGGAGGCACTTAGTTCTTCTGCTGGTCTCTCACTGTGATAAATATTTAATCACAGAGGGAAGTGTGCCTTTGCAACACAAGACATCACTCACTGGCTCTTGAAAACAGCACAAAGGACACTATTACCTAGAAGAAGCATTTTACTCTGTAGTTCAGAAGTCAAGAAAGGTTCATCTAATTATTTCTGCAGTGAAACAGCAGTCTCTCTCTGTGAATTTGACATTTATCCCCTCTTCTCCATGTGAAAAAAATAAATTGAATGCAGAACTATAGTCTTTTCTGGCCAGTTTATTACTAGATTTTGTAGCAGGATGCAGGGTGCTTGAGTGAGCAGTCAGCAACATTTAATTTGGTTTCTAGGACTGAGGTACAGGCAGGCACTTCACACTCAGCAAGAATCAGTTACTGTGCAAATTCTGGGACTACCCAAAAAAAAAAATTTCATGTCAGGTCATGCTTATACTGCCATCTAAAGTTGCCTATGACAGGGCAGAGTTTTTAATAATCACTCAGCAAGCATGGGAGTATGTCTGAAATAATTCAGAGTAAGGCTTGACTGACTCAAATATGTGATGAAGAATTAATGGCAAGAAGATGTCTATTTTTATGTGTCTGGAAGATCTGCAGTAGTCCTTGCAAGGTTGTTAGCAGAATGAGGGATAAATAAGTGCAACTTGGTATACACAGCAAATGAAGTGATGATTTCAGCAGGTGTAAGGAGGAATAATACACAGAACAATTATACATTGAGAAATTTTTCAGAAAAGTAAATTAGGATGGGGAAAAGGCAGCGGAATGTGATTATTTTGAATAAGTTTAGTGGGGTATAATTTACTTTTTTATATTTTTGAGTCTGTCCTGCTAGAAATATGATTTGGTACCCTAATTTAACTACTAAATGATTGACAGGAAAGCATTGTATATAATATAAAAGCAAAATTATAAATGCTTTGCTTGAGTCAGTCCTTTGTGTTTTCCATAGGTGGAATGCATACCTTAGATACAAAGTTAGGAAAGAAAATAAAAGGACGCCAATATTAACTCTCTGTTTCTCGTGATAAAAACAAACAAAAAATTGTATAATTCATACAGTTAGAAACAACCTCAAACTGTATCTCTCTAGTTTAGATTTGGAGACTATGGTGTCCATTAGAGTTGATGACAGAAGTTTCTCTTAATTATACTGGAATAAATCAAAAGTAACAATGCAGCAATCTGTGGAATTGCTCTGGGTATACAACTACTTAATTGGAAACAGAATTTGAATTACTAATTTAATGTTTTGTTTGGTTGTTTTTTTACTGCTTTGTATGTGTGTATGTGTTGCACCACATTAATTTTATATGAGGAATACTCTAGGAATACAAACTCATCTATAACTATTGTTTGTCTCTTTTTATTTTTTTTTCCCTGACAGACATCTGTAAGGTAAGAAATAATTTCTGGGAAAGTTACACTAGGGATAAAGTAATTTTAGGATGATATTAAAGTGAAAGTGATGTGAATGCTTCTGATACTTAAGGACACCTTCTGGTTTTAATTTCAGCTCGTGAAATAAATATAGATTATAAAGTCAAGATGAGGAGTAAACAGCATGTAAGGATAAAGACTCTAGAGAGGCTTTTAAAAAACATTGATTGAGACAGCATTAGACATTAAAATGTCAGTGTGGGGGTTTTTCACTCTAACAGTGTTCCTAGAAAATGCCCAGGAGCTGAAGTTGAAGTAAATCCATCCCCACAAATAGCAAAATCACAGAATCACAGAATCACAAGTCATTCCTCTTCAAGTAGTAAAACTGCAAATATCACACACAAGATTCTTCCTTCAGTTTAAATCTTTATTTCACATTATATTTTAATTTAATTAAAATTAACATTTTAATGAAAACCTGATCAAAACAAGTAGCTGCATAGAAAGCAAACTGCTGAAGATGGATAGGCACACACAGGCACATAAAATTTACATTTTCAGGCACTGGTAAGATGCAGTTTGTGGCCTTCATCACGGAAGACAGAAGTTTTCCTTAATTTGTTATATGCTTAAAGCATAAGACCAAATGAACTGCAGAGATTGTTATCAGATACCTGGCAAAGAGTCTGCATTGTAATCTGGGTATGTATATTGTTTTGATGTTTCAGGTTTGCCACTTCCACCACTGACTAGCAAAATGTACCAAATCCAACAGATGCAGATCAGCAGCTGGGTGGCCACATATTCAGCTTCCTTAGTTCAAAGGCAGAATTCCGCTTCTGCTCTCTGTGGATTTCATTCAGGAAATGAGAAATTGCAAATAAAAATTTTGCCATGAGAAAGTCGTTTACAAAATTGTATATTTCCCTGGAAAAAATTGTATCAATGGAAAATTTCCAGCTGCAAAGAGCTCAAGACATTCATATGAATTTACCTTTCATGACTGCCTAAGAAGCCTTCTTAGTGGGAAGCCTTCTTAGGGTGGCAGCCTCCAGCTGCCAATACTGAGCTCAGTGAGGTGAAAACCTCTTAAGTTCTTGCAAGGCTCAGCCAAGCTGATTAGGTTGAGTATGAGGTCTAGGACTTGGGAGATATTAAAAATGTTATTTTAATGACATTCTGTAAACCAAAGTATCACCAAAAACTGGATTTTTTTTTTTTACCCTATGTGACAAATGCATACAGATAAACCAAACATTTCAGGATGATTCCTAGGTCCACAGACAAAAAGCTGCAATTCGCACACCCGAATAAACTGTTTGCAATATCATAGAATCATAGAATCAGTCAGGGTTGGAAGGGACCACAAGGATCATCTAGTTCCAACCCCCCTGCCATGAGCAGGGACACCACACACTACATCAGGCTGGCCACAGCCTCATCCAGCCTGGCCTTAAACACCTCGAGGGATGGGGCCCCAACCACATATGCCAGAACATGTCCCGTGACACATAATCATACAACTCTAATTTTGGTATCTCATTAGATCAGACAATCAATGATTCTCCAAGGCTGACATTGTGGACCCCAAGCCCTTGTGGGAGCACTGGACAGACACACACTTCTGACACACCAACTCAGACTCCACCAGATACTCTGCAAGGACACAGTTACCATTTCTCTTGAAAAGGCAGTGTGGGTATTGCAAAGTGACAGATGTGGACACTAGACTCTTCACAGGCTCTATGTACCTCCAGACACCTCTCCAGCCTGTCATGGTAGGGGGAGGTTAGTTGTGTTACAGGGGCTTCACTTTAGGAAGACTGGATTCTCTATGCACAGAAGTGTGGGAATCACTTGTAGTCTAGTAGTTCACCCTGTTACGCCTGTGTTAAAAATGACAGCCATGACAAAATCATCTCGCTTGGATATGATCAATGCAAGGCAAAATGTTAGAAGTTGTTCTTGTTTGTGTGTCTTCACTTATAGATGCCAAAGAGCTGATCAACTTGTAGGATGAATGTAACACTCACTAAACTGCCTCCAAGGAATCTCAAGCTGCTGCACTCTCAGTAAGAAAACAAACAGAAAAACGCTACCAGGGAATGGTCAAAAAACACAAAGCAAACTGAGATCCAGCTACCCCTGGGTGGTGGTTGGAGACACTAATGACACATCCCAACAAAACCTGCACCCACCCTTCCCAACTGTTTCGAGCTTATCTGCAGCATCCAGTAGTTCTCATACAGGTCACTCCCAGAGGCTTACACACAATCATCTCAAGTTTAAAAATCCCCTTGGATCTATCATCCTTAACAATAAAAAGCACATCAAAAAGTGAGATTAAAAGCTGTAATATATCTATAATTGTAAGGTAAAAAGCCAAGAAGTTGTTAAAATGGAAAATACTTTTTTTTTTTTAACATGACAGCCTAATAACAATGGACCAGTATTTTTAATTTGAAGGGCTGTCCCAGCTCAGAAGAAGAAAGTAAATCTTTGTGAACATATTAATATTAATGAAGTAATTCAGTAGCATTATAAAAGAAAGTATTTTTTTTCCCCCTCATAATCACTGTGTGCTCTTTATCCAAACCATAGCATCTCACATTTGGAAAGTGTTGGCCAAGACAAAAAGGGGAAAAAAAAAAAAAAGACAAAAAATTGGTGGATTTCTTGCACCTATGACTTTATATGTGCCCAGTTAACTGCATCCAGTTCTGGAGCCCCTATTACAAGAGGGATATGGACATGCTGGAAGGTGTCCAGAGAAGGGCCACCAGGATGATCAGAGGGCTGGAGCACCTCTCCTATGAGGACAGACTGAAAGAGTTGGGGCTGTTCAGTCTGCAGAAGAGAAGGCTCCGAGGTGACCTTATTGTGGCCTTTCAATATCTGANTTGTGGTCCCTTCCAACCCTGACTGATTCTATGACATTATGATATGCTTATTCAGGACAGCAGAAAAAAAAAAAAGGTTTTCACATATTTCAGAAACAAATGGGAGGAAAGTAATTTTGGAAAGGAGGCAGCCTTGCTGCAGAAATGTGGAAGGTTTGAAGTCCTTGGTTGAGATGTGAGGAAAGAGCTTCTTTTTTTGATGATTTCTCAAAGGAACAAAGCACTGACTCCTTTATCTTAGCTCAATCATTAAGATGACTAGATAATAATAAGGTTCCATCTCTTTAACAATGAATCCATTTTCAGACAGGCTATTAATTGAAAATGTGCTAAGTATCACTTTCTGCTATCAATGCATTGTTTTAATGTAGTATTATATTAGAATCATTACAAAATAAAAATATATTTGTTACTTCAATGCAGTAATACATATAACATAGAGAACAATTCAAATGAATCCTTTTTTAGCATGTTGCTAGTAGGAAGCCTTTCTCTCAAAAGGGGGGACCAGAGAGATAAGATTATTCAAATTACTGGGTGGAATGAAAAGGAACATAGAAATTCATAAGAAGTTAAATGAAGGTGGCTTTTGGTTAAATGAAAGTGGCTTCTGGTAAGAGAGGAATCTGAAAACTGAAGAACTTCAGTTTAGTTATCAAATACAGTTGTACAGCAATGAAAGTAACTTGCGGACTGATTATTACTAGCTGCTGTGTAGTCCCTAGAGCACATCTTTGCAGCCTGAAAATGATGTATTTGTAGTAGAGATCTTCAGCTACAAGAAGTAGGAGAGGAGAAAGAGCTGTTAACAGCTGTTAACAGCTGTTAACGAGTAGTCCACACAACCATGAAACCAGGAGTCAGAGTGGAAGAAGACAAAAGGGAGAAGAAATGAGAGAGAACTGTGAAAATAACAGGGGAAAAAAATCGGAAAGAAATGTCATCCAAAAAAGACTTAAGAGGGAGACAGAAAAAAAAATCACAATGAAGATAATAAATCATAATTTTGACCAAATAGTTCACTAGAATGAAAGAGAGGTTCATCTCTACTCATGAAAGGCTGATGTGGCAGGCTGACCAACAAACATCATGATAAATTGAGGTATCATAGCAGGGGTAGGTCCCCTTAGCAGTTCTCCTGCATTGAAAGGAGGGGTCATTTAAACTTAGAGGGATTTTTATTATTGCTCTAATTATTATTTGAAGATAGGAACAGAATTGTCAAATTTAATTTGTTTCCCAGATCTCTGAGTCAAAACTGTTGCCTTCTTGCCCACCTGCCAACAAATTGATATATTTAAATAAAACTAGGCACTGGTGTGGTTCCCTTGAGCCCTTTCCAAAGGCAGTGAAGTTTATTGGACTGAGAAGATCCAAGAGAGTACAGACAGAGAAAGAAAACCAGACTGTATTTAGGCCAGAAAATGTTTGACTGGTTACTTTTATTTCTTGACTGTATTTTTTTTAGTATCTTCTTTGATAGAATGCTGCTAGTCTTTGTACACCCAAAATGGGACTTGTTTTTTTTTCATTAAAATTCCAGTAGTACCTTGTACCCAGTACTGTTAATTTTAAGAATAAATTGTAAAATACTCTCAGTTTCTTATTATCACTTGTTTTTGCTGCTAATAGAAAGTGCACAGCCAAGTAAACCAAAGTATGCAGATGGAGGAGAAAAACAATTCACTCAAGAAACAGATTCTAGTTTCAGTTTTCCCAAGAAGCTTTTATAAACATTGAGAAATGGAAGGTTTCTGAAAAATGTCTTGTCAGTGTCCTTTTAAATGCACCACACATATGGAGCATTTAGAAAAATGAAGGAAAAGAAATGAAATTAAGTTCCTGTAGATTCCCCATGTTATGTGGGCATTTGGAAGCCACCAGTGCCCCAGCTTCAGAATACTCAGCAATACTTAGAAGCCCAGAAATGATCCATTAAAAGAATGATTTCTATCTGCTGTGTGTGGGAGGAAAGCACACTGAGTTGAATATGTTTGGTTTGGGAAATCTGGTTTTGCCTGTTAACTGGAGCTCGCCTTACATGTTAATAGAAAGATG
The DNA here is from genome assembly GCA_013399975.1 of Indicator maculatus. Classification (NCBI taxonomy): domain Eukaryota; kingdom Metazoa; phylum Chordata; class Aves; order Piciformes; family Indicatoridae; genus Indicator; species Indicator maculatus. The sequence goes on from VXBD01005097.1 coordinate 781,115, forward strand.
AATCTAATGTTCATTGCCTCATGTGGTTTTGTGTGTCCCAGGAATACTACTACTACAGTCTACAACTACAAAGCTCCATCTGGCTGCTCAATTAGAGCCCAATGTGACAACTGATTGTTATGCAAAAACAATTGATTAGATTTTTATGTCCCTCAACAAGCTGACTCAATTACAATGAGTATAATCTTTCTTTAGTTGTTTTTTTCCTATAGTTTATGTTATTATTTTCCAGTCCTGGCACTGAAGTCTGTGGACTATCAAATGCCCTTGCCAAGAGAAAGCTATGCCATTCTGGGAGCTTGATGTGCTGTGAAAGGCTTCTGGGCAGCTTGGCAGCAACTGTGCCAAAGCGCAGTTGATTATGCAGCGTTCAGACAGAATTTTTGAGTTGCCTTGCTAACCCCCTCTTCAAAACAATTGGGAGATGAATATTAAAAATGAACATGAGCTGCTAACTGTTCATCTGTTCACAACAAGTCAGTCTGCTTTTCCACTTTTAAAGTTCTTCATTTGAGATGGGATGAGTCTAACTCTCAGCAGTACCAGGAACAAGGTCCAGGAGAAAGAACCTTGCAGGAGCTGTGAACATTGCAGACCTGTCACACTCAGTACCTAAGCTTCCCATTATATCTTCTGGAAGAAATGCTTTACAGTGGAGTTATTCACATGTCTGTTGATGCCCTGAGAGAAGAATTGTAGCCTCAGAGCCGGATTTTTCCTAGCAATATACTGATTCCCAGTAATCTGAAAGGGAAGTAAAGCTCCTTCTCTCCTGTGTATCCTGTATTTGAGGATGATATCCTTGTGTTTGCAGAGGCTGGAGGCTGCTATGTTTATTTTCCCAATGTTCATGGTGTATTTATAGACTTAAACATCTTTAAGAGTGCACTTTTCCTACCCAGGACACTAAAACTCGTTCTAAGTATGGTAAGAACAATCACAAAGAAAGGAGAAAAGCCTGTATTTGCTTATGACCTGCTAGAGAAACTTGGTTCAGACCCAAATTTCATCTTAACCTGCATAATTCAGAGGGATTTCTACTCAAATCCATTAATGCTAAAAACCAACAAAGTAGAGTGGGGTTCTGTCCTCCTTTGTGTCCTATCTTTATGCTTTCATAAGTCTTCCCTATTTTAAAAGAGTTCATCATTTCATTATTCAGAAATATGTTAACATAACTTCCGCCCAAAGTGGAGAGCAAATACCTCCTTTTCTTGTAGCCAGACAATGCTATTTGAGGAATTTTTAGAGAAAAAAAACTCAAACATTTTTTTGGTTGCAGTCTTATGTGTATTACATATGCGCATCCCAAAAGCAAAAGGAATATCTTTCAGCATACTGAACCAGTAATGTAACCCTCTGCTGCATGGCCACTTACTGCTTTGCACATGTCAAGGGACCTATATATCAGCCACTGGGAAAGGCAAGAAGACAGTTGATTGTCACCACTCCACAACTCAGTCCTATTGCTCTATAGGGTGGTTATGGAGTCCTGTTCTCAGGATTTCCTAATCATGGTTTCACTAGTTGCTCTTTGCAAAAACAAACTAAAACAAAAACAAACCCTAAATAAACAAAGTACAAGGGTGTTCCTTTTTGTTTCCTTTTTGTTTCAAGGCTAGATTTTTCCATCACTATTACTGTGCTGCATTCTCTGAGATGAGCCTCACCACCACCAGGAGCAGCACTCACAAAATCCAAAGGATGCCTGCCTGTTTAGCTTTCTCACTGAGATCTCTCTTGAAATACAGACTTATCAAGTCCTGCAACTCTGTGATTAAACAAAACACAATTTTAGGTCAGCATAGGAATTTCATTGTTAACTGGTGCCAAAGATCACAGGCTTATTCAAACCCTTGATTCATAAATTCACAGGAAAGAGCAATTAATGCTCCTATGTGGATGATGAACAGTTCACCAAGGCATCTGAAAGGGAAGAAGAAATTTAAATATTTTTCTGTTCAACAATATTTTTTCTCCCTTATCACTTCAACATGAAAATGAAGAATTGTAGTAAGAGTTTTTCTAAAAGAAATCAATTCAAATAGCTTTACTGGGAGGTTGTGGGTTTTCTTTTTCCTTCAAGGAAAGGGAAAGACAGAGGACCTTAGGGCAGAACTGGTTTTGAGGGAGACTAAACCCCTTGCAAGACAGCCTTTCATCCATGAGCAGGTATTGTGTTACTGGGATACTGTAGAGGGAATCATGGCATCTGAAAGGTTTATAAGAATGAAGCAATCATAAGCTAGTTAAAAGCCAAAAAATTCTTAAAAAGCCAGCTCTCTAAAGAGCTTGACTCTCAGTTCTGCTACATAAGCACAGCATTCTTACAATAGAGTGGAATAACTACTGTTTCATGCCTGCCTTAGGCAGTAGAACAAGGATGGTAAGTACCAATATGTTCTGATTATGTTAAAGCATAATTTCTCCTTGCTGTTGTAGGTGAGGCTGATATATTAAGCTCCAAAGCCTGTTTTACCCAGACAGTTCTATTAGACTTGTTCCGCTGGGAGGAGGTCCCAAAGGTTTCTGTGTAACACGGAGTTATTCAAGCTGTGCTATTTTTTTGCAAGTGACACTTTTATTCTGAGTCACACCAGCAGCCCTTATTAGCAACATCAGGCTTGCTGGATTTTATTCCCATAGCCCCACAACACCTCCCACATGAGGGGCCATGAGCTGACTTCCTTTCTTCTAAGGTCCCTAGAGCTTTAAAGCAGTGCTATGCAAACCTACTCAGGGAAGGGGAAAAAGTGGAAAAAAAAATGCAGCAGCAGCTAAGAATTTAATTTGAGCATTTAAAAGCTGTCTGCTAGATGAAGGGCATGAGGCTGGTGTGTGCAGTGTCAGGATTTAGAAATGAATGAATGTGTGTATGCATTTCTTCTCAGTAGCAGCGGGTGAAGTGAATTCACTCTTCCTCTTGCACAAATCTGCATATGCTTTGGAGCACAGACAATGAAGAGTCCTTGCTCCAGGAAAGTCCTTGGCTTCTACCAATCCAGAAGGGATTTCACTCACAATAACTGATGCTTAGAGGTAACTACTCTGTGTCAAGGAATAAACAGACCGCCAATGAAATGTGCTCAAGCCTCACACACTTTGGAAAGCTGACACAGGGTTATTGCTATTTGGAAGTGCAAACATACACTACAACATACACCATGTTAAAGTTCTCAGCAATGTTGTTCTTCAGCTTTGATACTACTGTCAAACCACAGCATTCACCAAAGGCTACAGGGGTAAGAGTACCAGCATCTCAACTTTGCACAAGGAGTAGCAGCCCCTCAAACTAGTATTTTCGCTGCAGCACAACAGTTGAAATTTAATTTCTCCACCATATGAAAAATGGAAATACTTAAGTAATAACATTCAGCAACATCATCTGCCATCTGATAGTGCACAGAAACTGGGCAATTACGTTTCGCCTCGGGTGGCTAATAGGCCCATTTCAAATTTCAGGCATTATCAGATAATAACACTGCCTGCATCTGAGTATGTTATTATAATTATTAACCGTAAAGAAATAGGGGAGAGGGGGGAGAAGAATCGTTTTTAATTATTTAATTCTGCAGTGCAATAAGATAAGCTCATTTTTCCCCATGAGCTAGCATCTACAGTCTGAGTGCTGGCATCACTACAAATTTAACCTGGTTCAAAGAGACTTATTTTCAGATTCGGAAAACCTTATCATTGCTATTTGGAATAAGTAGGTCTCAGAGCAGTGAGACTTGCCTAGAAATATGAGATTAAAAATGGTAATGGCAACAGAAACTCTGAGGAATCTTCCACTAGAAGCTGGTTTATCATACCTAAAAATATCAGGCAGTGTTTCAGATCCATTACTATATTTCAATTATTTTGCTTTCAAACTACACTTAGGATGTGGATACAGACCTGAGGCAAAACAGAACCTAGATGAAATAGCCTTCATACATTTATAATTGTCAAAATTTAGGACCACAAATTTCTAAATCTTAAGAAGTGGGGAAATGGCTTTTGGGAATAGGGGCCCTTAGTCAAAGTGGCACTGGAGGTCAGCAGTTTGCTTTTGTGCCATGGGCAATAAGTATCTTTTCAACCAATTTCACATCCTCTATTTCTGTGCCTATAGCAAAAATGGCACAACATCATGGTGAAATACAGCATTAGGCTGTCTGGATTTATAAATGGTTCAGTGCCTAGGAGGAATATAGAATATAAATAATATATTCCTTCCTACAGAATGGAATAGAAAATTCTATACAGAAAATTTAATAAACAAAATTATGTTGTGCAGAAATTAATATTATGCCATACTGCGATCTCAACATCTCTCCATTTGTTGTTATTCTGTGATATTGGCATCTTTCAAAACTCAAGGCAGTCACCAGCCCTGGAGGTGTTCAAGAGAGGATTGGACGTGGCACTTGGTGACATGGTTTCATGGTCATGAGGTCTTGGGTAACAGGTTGGACTTTGATTATCCTTGAGGTCTTTTCCAACCTTATTGATTCTGTGATTCTGTGAAAGTGCTTTTAATAACTGCTGTTTTGAAAAAGATTTCTAATGTTCTTTGGGAAGATCTTCAGAAGCAGTGAGGTGAGTTTACACTTTTGGCCCAAACACAAGACCACATGAGAAAGCTAACTAATAATTTAGAACCTTCTCATTGTTTCTCGTGAGACTGTCCTTTCCAGCTCTCAAAGGTAATTTAGTGTACAAAAGGTACTATCGTGCATGAGAGTTGAGGGCTGAGTTTCACAAAAAAATTCCAAACAAATTAAAAAAAAGCAAACACCACAAAACAAAAATAAATGATAAAAAGAAGAAATCACCTAGATTTTTTTTTGCTGTGTAATTACCTAGAGGCAAGCATTCGACATTTGAGTCACGTCAAGCCACAAGCACCATGTCTGCTCCAGTCCTACTGGCTGCCCAACCCAGCTTCATGACTCTTCTGCCATCATACATCTGTGAATGTGCTGCAGATAACTACATTTATCTGAACAGTGATGGAGAAATTAAGAATTTAGTGTTCCTGCATCCTTATCTCTATGAATATTGCAGTTACTTCATGAAAAATATTGTAAAATTAGAAAAGCAAGAAAAACCTGCTGTTCTCTGCAGTGTTAAAGAGTGGCTCTGAAGAAGGATGCTTTTCAGAGGACTCACAGCACAGGACAGCCAAGCTCTGCTCCTCCAGATCACTCCAAAACAGAGCTGCTCTACCTCCCTAATGGTTACTGCTTTGGCTTAAACACAGCACTTCAAATTTTCCATTAGGTAATGTTAACTACACATGGATTTAGTTGTAATGGATAAGTCAAATAGATTGCTAGAAGGTCTCTGACTTGGCAGCAGTAGGTTTGATGAAGAACAGGTCTTTGTTCTGAACCTTCATGATCTTTCACACAAAAGGCTCACCAGTGCCAGCACTTTGTACCTCCTCCAGTCTTGTGCTCCAGGAAACTGGGTGGTTGTCTCCCATGCCTCACAGCTGAGCTGCCTGCAAAATTTTGTCATCTGGCCAACCCAACCTGTGCAGCCAGATCATGTGTAAAGCGAGGAACTTGATAAAGGGGAGGATTGATACTCTTGTGCATTGACAGGAAACTGAGCATCCAACTTATGCTTTGTTTATTCTTTCAAAAAAAAATGAGGACATCTGTAACAGACAGATCTGGGCTGAAAAATGTACTGAATTGCAATCTCTCACATAAGGGTGATGAGATGTAACTGCTAGGGGACAAGGACATCCTGGCCTTCCCAGGTCTGTGCAGGAAGAGCTCAAGCACAACAATCCTACCCCTGGCACAGCAACCAAGAATGGAGCATATGAGTGACATGTTTGTGATTAGGTTTTGACTATGACTTTTTCAACCACCAGGGATTTTTTTTTTTGCCAAGGTATTTTTCCAAGGCGCTACTGTATATTTTCAGTATGGTAGATGGAACTATTTAATGTTTCAGCATTTCAGTGACACACAGGAGGTAGGTGGAAAAACTGTGCAGCTCAGCCAATTTTTTTAAAGTATGTTATTGATAGGATATTTAGCAAATTATGAGTGGCAGATTACTTGTTAGTTTTCAAACACTACATACCTCAAATATAAAGATATTCAACTTGATTTGCTTTCAAATAGGAGTAAATTGCACCATAGCTTTTTTTAAACAAAACAAACCAAAACAACACAAAAAAACCAAAACAGCACAAACAGAACAACACAAGCAAAACAAAACAACACAAGCAAAACAAAATAAAACAAGGAAAACAAAACAAAACAAACAACTAAATTAAAATTTTTTAAAAATCAATCAACCAACTAAATATAAACACAAAAAACCATCACAAAAACCCCAAACAAAACAAAAGCAGAAGTAAAACTATTTACTCTAGTGGAACAAATCTCTTCAGTCACAGAAATTTTACTCCCTTACTCGCCTTCTCTCCCATGTTTCAGAATGGCACTGGCCCACAATACACTAATCTAGATTGTTCAGTGGCCAAAATACTTTTTTAGGCCTAGAGGATCAACTTGAGATGCTGCACAGTCAGAATCTATTCATGAAGCTGACATCCAAGCACCCTCTGAAGTCTGCAGTACCTGGGGTGCCTTAAATGCCATTATCTCTTCCTGTAAGTAGTGAATCTCAAGACACAGAATCTCATTTTCCCTGGCCTGTTTTCAATGGCAGCATGTCAGGTTTTAATTGCATAAAAGGGTCTTAAATTCAAGATTCTCCCCCTCTACTCTGCTCTGGTGAGACCCCACCTGGAGTACTGCATCCAGTTCTGGAGCCCCTATTACAAGAGGGATACGGACATGTTGGAACATGTCCAGAGAAGGGCCACCAGGATGATCAGAGGGCTGGAGCACCTCTCCTCTGGGGACAGACTGAAAGAGTTGGGGCTGTTCAGTCTGGAGAAGAGAAGGCTCCGAGGTGACCTTATTGTGGCCTTCCAGTATCTGAAGGGGGCCTACAAGAAAGCTGGGGAGGGACTTTTTGTGGTGTTGGGTAATGATAGGACTAGGGGGAATGGAATAAAGCTGGAAGTGGGGAGATTCAGGCTGGAAGTAAAGAAGAAGTTCTTCACCATGAGAGTGGTGAGAGCCTGGAATGGGTTGTCCAGGGAGGTGGTTGAGGCCTTATCTCTGGAGTTGTTTACGGCCATGCTGGATGAGGCTCTGGCCAGCCTGATCTAGTGTGAAGTGTCCCTGCCCATGGCAGGGGGGTTGGAACTAGATGATCCTTGTGGTCCCTTCCAACCCTGACTGATTCTATGATTCTAATGATTTAAATGTTTTTTTTTCCCAGGTTCTTGGATAATCTAAATCCTTGCTTAGTTGATTAAAAGGCCATTTGTGATAAGGGAACATGGCACACTTCTCACTTAATACACTCAGCTGACCTAAGAATAGCAGTCAATAAACAGAATCCACTCCACCTGACAGTGAGCACAAGCACTGATGAGTTCCCGCAGTGGTGGTGGAGGGGTAGAACGGAGGTATCGTGGTTAAAGGTCTCAGTCCTTTCTTGAATACAGAAGGTGAAATCCTGGTTTTAATGAATTCAGTGGCAAAATTCCAAGTTTCAGTGGGACCATATTTTTTCTCTCAATTAGTTCCAGGGGGTTCCTAAAGGGTGGAGCCTTTATAGAATCATACAATTATTAAAGTTGAAATAGACCTCTAGGATCATCAAGTCCAACCATCAACCCAAGACCACCATGACCAGTAAATCATGCCCCAAAGTGCCATGTTTAAAATTTTTTTTAACACATCCAGGGATGGTGACCCCACCATTTCCCTGAGCAGCCTGTTCCAATGCTTGACCACTCATTCAGTAAACAAATTTTTCCTAACATCCAATCTGAACCTCCCTTGGTTTGAGGGCATTTCCTCTTGTCCTGTTGCTACTTACTTGGAAGAGGCAGACCCTCTCCTGAGTACAACCTCCTTTTAGATAACTTTAGAGAGCAATAAGGCTTCCCCCTTAGCCTCCTTTGCTCCAGGCTGAACACCCCCAGTTCCCTCAGCCGCTCCTCACAAGGCTTGTTCTCCATGCCCTTCAACATCTTCATTGCCTTTCTCTGGACAGGCTTCAGCACCTCAATGTCCTTCTTATTATGAGGGGCCCAAAACTGAACACAGTGCTCAAAGTGCTCTCTCAGCAGTGCTGAGCACAAGGGCACAATCACTTTCCAAATTCTCCTGGCCACACCATTTCTGTTACAGGCCAAGATGCTGTTGGCCTTCTTGGCTACCTGAGCACATTGCTGGCTCGTGTTCAGCTGGTTGACAACCAGCACCCCCAGGTTCTTATGTGCCAAGCAGCTTTCCAGCCACTCTGCTCCAAGCCTGTAGTGTTGCATGGGGTTGTTGTGAACCAAGTACAGGACCTGACACTTGGCCTTGTTAAATACGATGCAAGAGATCTCAGGCCACAAATCCATCCTGTTCAGGTCCCTCTGCAAAGCCTTCCTGCCTTTGAGTAGATCAAAACTCTCTGACAGCTTAGTGTGGTCCGTGAATTTACTGAGGGTGCATTCAGTCATCTCCTCCATATCATTGATAAAGATGTTAAAGAGAATTGAGCCCATAAGGGTCTAGTGCAACTCACTGGAAAACATAAATTCAGTAGAACAATAACACACAGTAAATGCATGCTTTGGATAGAAACCTTCCTCAGACTTTTGCATTTTCACTCTGCATTCTGTTTGTGTCTGTGTATTACTTCCAAACAACAGAGTATTTGCATAGATGCAGATTTAAAGAATGCCACTAAAAATCAGTTTCTTGATGAAAGGAACTGCCCCTCTATTAAATATGAGAAAGATGCATTTGATCTTTAAGAGAGAGGGATAATTGAGAGAGAGACATAGAAATAACCTCGTGTAAAGCTTATGCTTTCTATACAAGATTCATCTAAGAATCTCATACTTTTACCAGCATTTTCCAAAGTTTTGGACAAAGTAGTTAGAACTGTGTCCAGTTCTGGGCCCCTCAGTTTAGGAAAGATGTTGAATTGCTGGAGCATGTCCAGAGAAGGGCAACAAGGCTGGGGAGAGGCCTTGAGCACAAGCCCTATCAGGAGAGGCTGAGGGAGCTGGGACTGTTTAGCCTGGAGAAGAGGAGGCTCAGGGGAGACCTCATTGCTGTCTACAACTACCTGAAGGGAGGTTGTAGCCAGGAGGGGTTTGGTCTCTTCTCCCAGGCAACCAGCACCAGAACAAGAGGACACAGTCTCAAGCTGCGCCAGGGGAGGTTTAGGCTGGAGGTGAGGAGAAAGTTCTTCACAGAGAGAGTGGTTGGCCATTGGAATGGGCTGCCCAGGGAGGTGGTGGAGTCACCATCCCTGGAGGTGTTCAAGAGGGGATTGGACGTGGCACTTGGTGCCATGGTTTAGGTAGTCATGAGGTTTAGGGTGACAGGTTGGACTCGATGATCTTTGAGGTCTCTTCCAACCTTCTTGATTCTATGATTCTATGAATATACCATAAGAAAATTTCAGCTCATATCTATGTGTGTGTGTATATATATATATGTATATAAATCATAATTGAAAAAGACATCTGAGACCAAATCCAACCACCAGCTCAACACCATGCCCACTAAACCATGTCCCAAAGTGTGATGTCTACACACTTTTTGAACACCTCCAAGAATGGTGACTCCTCCACCTCCATAGGTAGTAGTCATAGGCACTGCAGCCACTATTCATACATACATATATATATATACACACACACATATATATATATGTATGTATGTAAACAGCAATAATATATATATACACACAGCAATAATGAAACTCATAATGCTCACCCATATTGTTCTTAGATCCATGCACATATGCTGTGCACACTCACCTCCTGAATGGAGCAGACCCTGATCACAGATCTTTCAGCATCAGTATTTGTGCTTGACACTTACATATCCTTTTTCAGTAACTGATACCTTCTGGATGCCGAGATGTTTTCCTTTATAAAAAGGCTGTACATTTGTGATATCACAATTTCTTGCTACAAGCTTGGCAACATAAAGTGCTGGAAAGTTTTGCTTTGCAGTGCAGCTTAATCTTGTGCTATACAAATCCTAGATACTGCCGATAGCTCTAATGAATTTTTCAGGTATTTGAATTTTGGCTCTGAGATAACTGAAAAGCAAAATCTGTCTGCGTGTTGCAGCTTACCAGAAGGGTTCAGTGGTGAACCACTATTCATTTCCAAAGCTTAGGTATTTATACTTTCCTGATATACTCCTTTCCTTCACAGTTTAAATTAAGCATCCTGCTTAGCTTCTTTCACACATTTCCCAAGGAGACTGAAATAGGAAGCATGTCCTTTTAAACACTTTTTTATATTCTAAAAATCTATCTGTTTCCTTCCTGCCCCTTTTGAGAACTTTCTCCACCTTGGAAAACATGTTCAGTGAAAGCAGTCTCTTTCTGCTTGCTTTTTTCTTCAACAAGTTCAGTTTTCCCATTTTTTTGTAATTTCTTGCTTTTTAGTTGCTTTGCTGTGCAACAAAAAAGTGAGGAAAGGATCCATTTCTGTAAAGGTTGTTCAACTTAATGCCAATTGAGCTGCTGTTTCTTTTTCTTGAAGGCTTATGTTTGTCTTTAATTAAAAAGAAAGGATGTGCATGACACATTGCTAGTTCCCTCTGATCTTTACTGTTTGATCCCATCCGTTCACATATAAATGTTTGTTCTTGTTCATTCAGACACTAAATCAATGCAACAAATGCAAAGGTTTACTACAGTGCTTGCTTGTTAGTGGGATTTTGGGGTTTGTTTTCTCAAAAAAAAAAAAAGGTGATATTAAGATAGTTGAGCCTCCAGGTTTAAATATTTAAAAGACAGAGCACAGCAAAGCAAGATTTATTCTGGGCAATTCAGGATGTTTTGAAACACGGTGCAAACATCTACATTAGGAAAACATCAACCCTGAAGAGTTAAATACTAAAAGTGGGATTACTTGTACTTGATCCTACCTTCCCCCCACTGAAACCAATACTAACACACCCAGAGGATTAGCAGCCTTGATATCAGCTAAGTGTATCCATGACTAACTGGCTCCTCTTTCACACTGTGCTTCAGCCCATATTCCCAATCAGTTCAATTTACCATTGCATTCTTTTTGCAGATGGGAACTGGACCATAACTTGCAGGCTCCTTTCTCCCCCTGATAATTACAGTCCTCTCAGAGATGATGTCTTTTCTGCTTTGGTTTTAAAATTTTCCAGTTGGATTTGTAATACAATATGAAATTACATTTCCATATCTTCTGCTAGCTCTCCCAGCTTTCCTGCTCTGCGGCTTTACATGCATTTTTTCTTAAACTGAGTTTTGCTAATCTCCTCTGCTCAGCCCTGTCATGTTCAGCCCCTCAGGGTAGATCACATTGGAACAGGGAAGAGAGAGGAGCTGGTAAGTCATAAAGAAAATGTATTTCGCACGTTTGCCTACTTTCTCTTTAAAAAAAATTATTTTCTTCAGATTGCTCAATGTCTTCATATTGCAAGTGTCTTTTGTGTTGCAGTCATTTATGAAATCCCTGCTGAAGACTTCTATCTCGAAAATTAGTCAGCAGGGGACTAGAATAGTTAGGAAATAATATCATTACAATGCAGTAATGTGTGTTATAGCTTTGTAATTCCTACTGTTCTCATATTCCTGCCCTGCTATGTGCTGATTTTTCCTCACACTAAAATAATTGCTATAGCAACATACCTTCAAACACATATGATTAATATTTTATATATCCATGACTGACTAGGTATTTGTTCTAGACATAGTATATTGAAAAACAAGATGGAATACCTGCCACAAATCCATAGAACAGAAACTGATTTATACTGGGAGAAAAATAAATCATAAATCAAATAAGAACAAGAGAAAATAGAATTTCATAGATTCAGAATATAGGCAAGTTGATAAAATACACTGCAATGCTTTGATCTCTCTGGAATTTCAGTATTAGCCTAAAGAACACAGGATATCACAAGCCTTTTTCATATTATATTAAAAGAGGTGTTTTGTTTTTCTTCTGCATAGGTAAACAACTGCATCACTTTTGTTCACCTGAAGTCAGATGCCTCAATTCAGCAGCCAGATTCTTCCCCACATCCCAGGGAAGACAAAGATATACAAGACCACATGTAAAATGTGGGCACATCTACAAACATAATCTCACATGCACCTTTAGGCCTACAGTCAAGGAGGTGTAGACATCTGTGTTTCCTCTTAACTTCAGCTCCACTTGGTATCATTCAGGATTTTGCATAACTGACTATAGCTGCCTTATTCCTGGTTAGTACAAGCAATTAGAAGCATACATTTTGCCTTTTAAATCCCAAAAGTTAACTGTACGCAATTCAGATGGGATGATAGTTATTGGAGGCTGATTAAACTTCTTTTCAGAAGCTGCCCAGTTTGTGTGATGCACCTAATGGCAAGAATTTCCTTGTCCTCTAAGGTAAAATGCACCAGGCTCTCACCCAGTGTAGTTACAAAGTTCATCTTTTAAAACATTGAATAAAGTTGACTTATGTGGTGAATGAGGCAGAGTAAAACTGCTTTACTGTGAGTTAAGGTAGCCATGGCTGGCAGATTCAGGAGGAGGCCCATGTGCCACAGACACTCAGTTTAAGTCCTTTAACAGAGCATTGGGCATGTGTGAGCTTTTACTATGCAAAGGTTGAATCCCAGCCCAGGGATGGCTGGTGCAAGGCATGGTGAACGGCCAGACTGAGCATCACTCAAGTCTGAGGGCCTCTTAACTTTCCAAGGCACCCATTTACCAGCCCACATACTTCAATTATTTCTGCTAAATCTCTTCAGCGTGGGTTTTGTACACACACAGAACATGTTTTGCACAATGCAGGAGTTGAAGAGTTTGTGGAAGACATAGGAGAGCCAAGTGTGACTGGACTTCCAAAGGGCAATGTCCAACTCTGAACATGGAAAATTTCACAGCTCTCACGAAGAATGGTGAAATCTGACACTACATATGACAGATTATAAGGAACATCTCTGGTATTGTAAAGGCTCTCAAACATTTCTGGAACTGGGATTATTTTTCTCCTTCCAATTTCATGATGTTGCCTGTGTTGCTCACATACAACCCCCTGGACTGCACTACACTGACAGGAGTGTGTGTGCGTGTGTGTGTGTGCACAGCTCTTCTCAGCCTGTGATAAATGCACCTTCTAGGCATTTAGAAAGAGAAACATCTCAGACAATCTGTCTTAAATGACAAAGAGTTACTTGAGTTAGCTACTTTCCTAAAAGACTGAGATATTTAAAAAGCAGTGTCTTCCTACTGACAGTCTCAGGGCCTGAATGTCAAGGTAAGTTTGTCTGCCAGAAACACATCTTCCCACAATATATGGTATCCCAAGCATCTATATGTATATCTGACTAATTAAATGGATAGACAGCTGCATAGGTGAGTTTGATTTATGACTACACACAAACACCTGCTCATCCTTTTGTCTGAACATCGACTTCTTATGCTCAAGAGCTCAGGTCATTTAATAAAATCTCAGTTTGCACTGTCTTAGTGTTTTGGAGGCTCACAGCCTTTTGTAGGCTTTCAGCTTTGACCCACCATTAGGCAATGTTGTTAGAGATAAGGCTCCTAGCCTCTCTTTTTCACTCAAAATTGCTACATTCTGATTGTGATGAGCTGTAAGGTTTAGACAGTCATTTGGTATCATATTGTCACATAACTTGAGTCTCAGTTTCCTTCCAGTCAATGCTGACTTATATTTTCCAATAACTGCCTATGGTCCTACACAATCTCTGTAACTTTCCACACATAAAACTGAGTATTTCCTCTAACTATTCTCCAGTCATTTATCCAAGAGCCATAAAGCCTGTAGTTCATGCCAATTCTTTTTAGAAGAAAAGGAGTAAAAAAAAAAAAAAAAAGGGNCTCTTAAATAAGCAAAACTCAGTTGTCTGAAAACTGTCACTTTAAATGGAGGCAGTGTGAGCCTTTGTCAGAATGGATGGGAGCCCAGATCTAAAATTCTAAGCAGCAGTCATTACTGATAGGAGGCAAAGAAAATAACTGAATTGTTGATTGAGCTTTTATGGAATGGTCAAAGACATCCTGAGCCATCACTGATGGTTTCTTTACCAGACACAAAACTTAATCCAAGAGCTTCTTCAGCACTGATCTTTATCCAAGTGTTGACTGCCAGTCGAACTCTGACTTGAAGGAGCAAAGGGAAGAATGGGGTAACATAGACAAGTGGGAAGCAGAGAAAATCTCACTGTCCCTTCTGTAATACATTGCCTCCTCCCATCACACATTTTGCTCCATCTCCTCTTGCTGTAAAATCAAGGAGGCTGGATAAATGACAGCTTTGTCCTGTCATTTCAATGTTATGTGCTTCTAAAGTCACATTATCAAGACATCTCTTTTTCTTTTTCCCCAAAAATCAAGAAGGGGTTGAGGGAGATGGAACTACAGTGACTTGTTAACCTAAAATTCAGTCCCTGAGGAATACATTACTTTGGTTATGTTTTATGATGATGTTATGTTAAAATATTCTACGTCAAGTGCCTTGTCTGACTGCTATCTATGTGCTGTCTACATATAATGATCAAGGGGATTATAATAATAATTTATCATAGTTCCCTATGAAGAAGTTTTATTCTCAGTTACACATTCCTTTTCCAGTATTCTTGTACTGATATGAATGAGTACAGTTGCTTAAGCCAGTCTGTATGGAGACAATGGCTTGAGTGAGTTTAAATGTGTTTATCTAGCCTGCTCATACATGGAGATTCCCTTTAATCTTACTTCTGACTTTTTATTGGTTTAGTAAACAAATTCAAGGCTTAAACAAATTCAAATACTTAAACTCACCAAGCAGAACCGAGTGCTTAGTTTGGGTTGGTTACTAGAAGAACGTTTGACAACAAATCTCTTACTCCTGCCAAAGAAATTAGATTTATGAGGCCAGGTTCAAACCTGAAAAACAATGCATTTGATGAACATTCATATTTTGTATCTGCAAGGACAGAGAGCCTCTTAATCACCTCACTCCAACACTTACAGCAGGAACTTGCAACTACCATCAACTGTAAACTTTCTTCTAGTGATTCTGGCCAAAATACAAGGTAAAATCTGAGTTATTCATAAGGCTAATAAGCATCCACCTCCCAGCTTCTCTACATCAGTCATGAGTGTGACACAAGTCACAAGATATGCTCTCAAGAGAGCAGAACCTTCTCGAGAAGCCACTGGTGCAGAAGTAAATCTTACCCTGTTCAGGCTACCAAAACAGAAGTAGGTAGCCTTTAAAGGAACAGAAATAGCATTGCATCATGGTCCTGCCTCTCTCAAATGGGAAAAATATCAGACTACAAGTATGTTTCCAAGATATTTTATCTCCAGAATTATTCCAGTGGGAGGGTATGGTTAGAAATCCAAAGAAAGACACTTTTAATCACCTTCTCTTACTATGCTCTAACTAAATGAGAAAGGGCTGAATGTAAACAATTGGAGAAAACCATAAGTTCTGGATGATATAACTATCTGGGTGATAGTTAAATACAACACTGAGAGGACACTGGCAGCTTTTCCATTTTTTCACACACTGAGACAGCCTAATTTTAACTTACCTGAATCAAGAGACCAAAATTACTCTAGAACCTGAAGACACACTTCATTTCTCACTCAAGGATAGGTGAATTTGAGAACTCCCTGAAAAGCCAGGACTGTAAACAGGATCTCAACTAAAAGTTAAAATTGAGTGATAGGAAGATGGGAATTTAAGGAACTGTACATAATGTGGTCCATGTCATTATATTAAAATATCAGCTATTTAAACAAGAAATACCTCAAATCTGCTAGCCTGCTTCTCAGTTTGTGTCCTTAATATTTCCTTGTGGATATGCTACATCTACCTTATTTCAGCATTACTGTAAAAAAACTCCAGATTTCCTCGTCTGGTCCTCCTTAGATCACCTTCCTTGGTCACTACAGAAACTATCAAGATCATTGGCATGCTGTTGGCATTCTATCTGCAAGACATCTTCCATTCAAATGTGGTGCTGAAGTACCACATTTAAGCTTTGCCTTGGTGCAAGTTGTTTATATTTTCTGCTTAAAAGTTCTTAGACCCTTTCATTCAGAGCAGAAACTTTCATTCACTGTCTTTAACATTAGTGTACCTTCCCTTGCCCTTAACAAACAAAAGCAGTCTCACCTCTCTAGAAAGCTGCTATCCTCTCTCCTACATTGTCAGGCTGACTGCTATCAAACCTCTCTTCGCCTCTTTCAGTGGCTTCCTTCTCTGTATAACGTGCTTCATTTCATTTTCAAGGCCTTCCACAACTCATCTCCTCCCTAAAATGACTTTTCATGATCCAGTTAGCCCTGATGCCAGCTTTTCTATGCCCACTTTGTATTTGAGCTTTCTCCATGCACTGTCATGAGCTCCTCCATGAAATCCCAAAGTCACCTTGGTATCTTCCTTCACATCTGTTTTCTCTTTGCCCTGACTTTACTAATAACTCCACACCCCATTCTGTGCTTCTGGATGCCCTTGGAAATTTTGCTGCAATCATGAACAGAAGCAAGGTAAAACCTCTGTTATGAAATGCTTGGACAGTGTTATAAACCTTAGTTGATGTTGTGGTTGCCATATCATCAGTTGTATATTGTTTCTCTTTCTTCTAATAGAAAAATTAAAATCAGCAAGAGCTGTTTTGAATGAGTGAGAATTTTGTGTTAAACTACCCTCAATTCAATTTTAAGCATGACTAGAAGCAGTTCAGTAGAAACTAGTATGAATCATAACCTTAAAACTGAACACCTTTTATCCCTGAAATTCAAGGTTGAAGGAAAAGCTCAAGTTTTGAATCTCCTTGGGCTTTGATTGCAGGCTGCATTCAAAGCTAGGAAGGGCTTATTTTTCCAAATGCAATTTGATGTGGTCTGGGATAGCATAAGTCTCACAGAAACATCTGGGAAGAGTTCTGCTGATAGAAACAACATGGGAGTATTGTTTCTTGAGAAAACACAGCATTAAAAATTTAACTTATTATTTTTCTGTAATTGTTGCCACTCTGACATTAAAATTGTGGACCATTAGAGCAGAAAAAGAACAGAATAACTGAAAAAAATCCTCGTATTCTAATTATACCTTGTTATTTTTACTTCTAAAAATCTAAAAATTTTTGCTGGGTAAAGTTAATGATGTATAGGAACTTTGACTCCAGAAGGAAATTTTTCACCACGAGAACAGTTAGATACTAGAATAATCTCCCAAGGGAACTATTGGATTCCCCTGCATTGGACAGTTTTAAGACTCAGTTTGACAGAGTGTTGGATCATCTCATTTAAACTTCACTATTACCTAGAAAGGTTGGACCAGGAGAACTTTGGGTTCCCTTCCAACCCAGATTCCAAGATTCTATGATTCGTTGTCCAACACTGTCAGAAACAGTGCAATTTACAACAAAACCATGATGTTGGCCATTTTTTGTGATCTGTTCTTCTTGCATTCCCTGAGCCTCCAGAAAGACTGTTTTAAGGATGTTCCAGGACACATGAATGACTACTCCACCCAATAGAGATCTGATGCCCATTAATTCCTCTAATTCTTTCATGAGCCTAGTGGTATTTTCTGCCTTCATAGCCCAAATGGCAACAACCTCAGAAACTGTGTAAAGACATCTTTTTCATCAGTTTTAAAATGATCTCCTACTAGCTTTAAATGTTCTCAAGTCTGGTTGCTGTTGACTGCAATAAAGAGCAATTCCAGTTCTCTATTTGCCTTATCCACTAGCTTTGATCACATAAACCTTGATCACATCCACCCTAACTCAGCTGTCTCTTCACACTGAACAGCTCCAAACTTTTTAGTGTCTCCTGGTAAAGTAGCTACTCCATCTCTGCAAACATTGTGTCACCCTCCTCCACACCAGCTGCACCATATCCTTCTTGAGATGTGGAGATCAGAAGTATATATACCACATTCAAGATGTGAGTCCATTAAGCTTTTGTATAATTCCCTCCATCTTCCCTCCTGACAACACCCAGCATTTTTTGGTTCCTGCTGCATGCTGAGCCTATGATCTTAATGACAACTATGACATCTTTCCTGAAGCATACCTACCAT
Source organism: Indicator maculatus (assembly GCA_013399975.1). Lineage (NCBI taxonomy): Eukaryota > Metazoa > Chordata > Aves > Piciformes > Indicatoridae > Indicator > Indicator maculatus. Next base: position 799,243 of record VXBD01005097.1, read on the forward strand.
CTCTACATTTAATACCATTCAGTAAGCCCATTTAGATATTTTTTCAGAGGCATTCATTCATTTTTATCTGCATTAATTCTCCCTTGTCACCTTTTAAGCCTCACACTTTGTTTTCTGAGGCCCTTCTGAAGTTCCTTGCCATAAGCATGGTATTTGGTATTTGGCTTAGTGCCAGCTGCAGCCTTGGAGATTGCACTGTGAATTCCTACCATCACATCATTGATGAAGGGGCTGAACAAAACTGGGTTTAGCACTGATCCTGAGTAAGCAAACTTACAGTCCAGAAAGATCACCTTTAACCACAGCTATTTGCTTTCTGTCCTTTTACCAAGTTTCACTCCACAAATTATGCTTTCCTCAAATGTACAGCAACTTATTTTCCATGATGACTTCTGTGTGAAACCTTAACAACTTTTGGAAACCCCATAGTATGTCTCCAGGGAAATCCTTCTGTCCCTGTGTTTATTGACATGTTCAGTGACACTTTCCAAGAGCTTGAGTAGGCTACTGAGACAGGATTTCCCCTTGGAGAAGCCATAAGCCTTTCCTAAAAGACCATATTCTCAATGCTTTTACTCTTTTACTTCATAGATTATATTATCTGATCTGACCTAACAGTCTTCAGTTATTTTGAAGCCTTTCCAACCAAACTGTTGCAATTAAGCAATAATGTCTAATCTCCATCAAGCTTATTCTCAGTGTTTTATTCATATCTGAGAGACAGATAACTGACACAAGTTTCCCAAAGCCGTGGCTCTTGATGAAAATTATTTTTATATACTATGTAAATAAAAGAAAAGTAAGCCAGATCCAGCAACTAATCACTTAATTTCATTGCTGGGCAAAGAAATCAAAAATTAACATCAGTTGTGTTACAGCCTTACAGTTAAAATTCAGTTAGCAGTGTGATAGGAAGTCATCATTCCAACCAGGTTTCTCACCTTGTATATAGAGCCTCCCCCCATATTACTATAAGAAATAGCCTTTCTTTTTTATTTTGGGTCCTAATTAATTTGTGCTGGTTTTCTTCCACTCTATTCTTTTCCCATCACCCATCAATTTTTCTCTGCCTTCCATATCTCTTCCCTTCTCCCTTTCACAGTGAAACAGAGAAGTAAAAATGCTAGATGGTAACACACTAAGACACTTCCCTCCGTCACTAGAAGAAATCTACCCTCTGCAATCATTTAAAAATTGAACTGCTGAGAAAAACTGCTTGATTATTGAGGAAATGTTATCCTCTCAATGGAAGTAAGAAAAGAATCTCAGCAATATGGAAAATCTTTACAATTTCAAATTCTTAACAATGTACCTCATTTAGGGCATGGAACATGGGATAGCCTAAATTTTTAAAGAAACAGCAATAACATTGGACAAACATTCATGGACTCATACCTGCATAGGTCATAGTGAAGTTATATGAATCAATACACGAAAGGCTTGTCCAGACTACCTTGGATGGTGAAAATAATGATGCAGTATCCAGCCTGTCTTCTGGGGGTTCACTTCACAGTATTTATCAGTCTTGACATTTCACCCCCACTGTGCAGGAGAAAGGTTATTAAGAGCACAGCACAAATAGCCTGTACTCCCAAGAGCATATTTCAATCAGAAAGAAAAACAGTAACTGCAGACTCTAATAAGAAAGAGGCTCTTTGTGAGGGAAATATCAGAAACCACACAGAAGAGTTTTGCACTTCCCACTCTGGGCAGGCCCTCTGGTACAAAAGAGAAGGTATCATCACCTGCCACTGGCTGGAGCTGCCCTTTGGAGTGGTGCAGAGGAGACACAGCTCTTTTGCTCAGCTCCCATCATCTGCCTTTCCTCTGGATTCAAAACAAAACAAAGTTTAAAAAAAATTTTGCTTTTCATATATGAGGAACCAACCTCTATGATATTCTCTGGGTCTTTATTCCCTTATTTTTTTTTTTTTAGTAAACACCACTGAAAGTGTTCCTTCCATTCCTACTCTAATGTACTTTTAAAGTGTTTTCTTAGTTTATTTTATAAGCCATGAACTGAAAGATACACATAATTTCACACTCATTCATTACTCCTAAGGAAAAATTAGCCTTTATGTTGCCATCCATTGCTGCTCACTCTTATTATGTTCAGGTGCTATGGGTGAGTCAGAGTCCCATCGCAGCCACTCCTGGCTCCTTCTGTCCCATCCCATCCATGCCCAGCAGCTGCCTCTGGCTGCCTGCCCTTTGCCCAGCAGCTAGGCACTTACTCAAAGTGGCAGCTGGAGTGCTGCCTCTCCATACAGGTGCTGGGGAGGCTTCACCATAAAAGCAAGATGGCAAAAAGCAAGAGTGAGAGGTCTGAGTGTACAGAAGCATCATCATCATCCTCTATGAGATACCAATTGCTTTATTGCCTCAAACAGGGTGTGACGCAGCCTGACGGTGTGGCTTAAGAAAGGTTTTTTCTGTGGAGGCAGGAAGTCCTTCTTTCCATATTGTAAAAGCACTGCAACAGCTCTGCCGAAAGGCTGATGTGCCTACGGCACTCTGCACAGCTGGAGGCACCACCCCTGCCTGTCAGAGGGTGAGGGGTGAAGGGGAATGTCTCCCTGCTGCACCGCTCCCTCTGCACCGCACCACGCTTCACTGCTTCTCACCACTCACACCAGTCCACCAGCTCTGCACCACCTGTGCCCCCAGCTCCCACCACAGCTCCACACCACCTGTACAGCCTGGACACCTCCCTCCACCTGCACCTCTCTGCCAGCTCTGCACTGCTCCATTGCCACCACCCCTGCCTTAGAGGGTCCTCTGGTTTTGTTCCTTTACCTCCAGCAGCTGAGATTCCTGAGGGCAGGTCTTAGCAGTAAATACAGATGCAAAGAAAGCATTCAGTAATTCCACCATCTCTGTATCATCTTTCACAGTATCTCCCATCTGATCTGACACTTTTTCCCTATTTAGTATTGATGCATTTAAAGATGCCTTTCTTGTTTTCTTTCACCTCCCTAGCCATATTTAGTTCCAAGAGAGCCTTGGCCTTCCCTGTTGCATCTCAACATAGTCTGACAGTATTTCTAATAGTCCTCCCACCTGACCAGACCCTTTTTTCCACTTACTGTGGACTTCCCTCTTCCATCTGTGTTCAATCAGCAGCTCCTTGCTTATCCACACAGATCTTCTGCCTCCTCTAGTAGATTTTGTTTTTTTCAAGGCTACACACTTTTCTTGAGCTTGGAGGAGGTGATGTTTGAATATTTACATGCATTGGTAAGATTCTCTCTGTCTGTTCTTTTCCATGTTAAAGTGCCCCATCTCTCTCAGCCTTTCTTTTTAAGAGAGAATCAGGTCAGCAAAACTACCCAGATGCTTGATGGAAGAACAGGACAGTAATTCACCTGGCATCCATCAAGTTTCTGGAATGCACAGAGGACTCCTTGCTCATACAAAAGTTAGATGCGCCAACCAGGAATGAGGCTCTGCTGGACTTGCTGTTCACTAACCAAGAAAACCTTCTTTGTAACATCTCAGTTAGTAACAGCCTCGTCTGCAGTGATCACAATATTGTGAAATTTGAGATACGTCTGAGCACGCTAAAGGTTAGATCCAAAACAAAGATTTTACATTTTAGAAGAGTGAACTTGATCTTGTTCAGGGCTCAGCTAGAAGGGGTCCTGTGGGAAACTTCCACAAAGGATAAAGGAGCTGGCGAGTGCTCAGAGTTCTTCAAGAACGCTCACCTAGACACACAAAACAAGTTAAATCCCCTCTAAAGACAAAGGAAGTAGGCAGAACAAGAAACCCCCTTGGTTTAACCTGAGCTTCTGAGTCTGCTCAGAACCCAAAGGGAAATGTACCAGAGATGGAAAAGTAGAACATTGCCTATTGAAGGTTACAAGGGCATTACCAGGGTATGCAGAGCTATAGGTAGGAAAACAAAAGCTCAGCTTGAACTGCAATTGGCCAAACATGTCAAAAATTTCAAGAAAGGATTCTTCAGATGCATTAACAAGCAAAACCAGAAAGAGCCTATAGACCCACTATTAAACAGGAGAGGTGAACTAAAGACCAAAAATGCTGAACAGGCAAAGGTCATCAACACCTTCTTCATCTCTTTCTACCAGCCTTGTTTGGTCCCAGGTCATGGGAACAAAAATGCAGACTGATGCACACACAGACCCACCTTAAGTGAAGGAAGAGTTAGTGTGTCAACTGTTACAGAAGCTTGATCCTTACAAGTTGATGGACCCAGATGCCATCCACCAGCTAAGAGAGCTGGCCAGTCTTGTTGTGAGGCCACTCTGCATAGTATTTGAGAAGTCATGGAGATCAGGAGACATCCCTGAAGACTGGAAGAATGTCACCTCCATCTATAAGAAGAGTTCCAATGAGGACCCAGCTAATTATAGACCCATTAGCCTCACTTCAATCCCTGGGAAATTTATTGAACAAATCCTCTTGGGGGCAAGCCAACTGAAGCACATGATTGGGAAAAGCCAACATGGATTCACCAGGGGCAAATTGTGCTTGACAAACCTGCTCTCCTTCTACAACAAAGTAATTCGTTTGGTGGATACAGGGCAAGCAGTTGATGTTGTCTACTTGTGCTTCTCCAAGGCTTTTGACATAGTCTCACACAACTTCTTCCTAGAGAAACTGACACACCACAGCCCAGAGAGGTGGTCTGTGCAGTGGGTGGGAAATGACTGACAGGCCATACCTGGAGGGTGGTAGTAAGCAGATCTTTCTCAAACTGGCAGCCACTCGCTAACAGGGTCCCCCAGTGCTGAGCCCAACACTGTTTAATATCTTCATAAGTGATCTGGATGGTGGGATCAAGAGCACCCTAATGAAGACTGCAGGCAATGCCAAAATGGGTGGAGAGGTTGACACTCCAGAAGGAAGAGCCAGCCTCCAGGAAGAGCTGGACAGGCTGAACGAGTGGGGCTAACAAGAGTCTTACAACGTTCAAAGTGGATAAATGTAGAGTCTTACACTGGGAATACATAACCCAGGAGTGCAGCTAGGATTGGGATTCATCTGGCAGGAGAGCAGCCCTGTAGAGAGGGACCTGGGTGTCTTGGTGGGTTACAAGCTCAGCATGAGTGAACAGCGTGCTGCAGTGGCAAAGGCAGCGAAAGGCATTAGCAGCATTACCCACTCAGCTCTTGTCAGGCCACACCTGGAGTACTGCATTCTGATTTGGTCCCTGCTGTACAAAAAAGATGCAGTCAGGGTGGAAAGTGTCTGGAGAAGGGCCATGAGAATGATCTGAGGACTGGAAGACCTGAAACCTAAGGAACAGCTGAGAGTACTAGATCTGTTCTGTCCTGAAAAGAGAAGGCTTAGGGGAGACTTTATCACCACATACCAGCACATAAAGGGTGGCTTCCGGGACAAAGGAGTTCCCTTTTTATGAGGAGTCACATGGAAAAGACAAGAGGCAATGGGGACAAGTTACTCCTAGGGAGATTCCAATTGGAATCCAGAAGAAAAGCTTTCACAATGAGAACAGTTAGACATTGGAATAATGTCCCTTGGGAAGTAGTGGATTCCCATACATTGGTCAGTTTTAAGACTCAGCTTGACAGAGTGCTAGGCCATTTCATTTGATTATGCTATGACCTAGAAAGTTTAGACCAGATAACCCTTGGGGTCCCTTCATTCTATGATTCTGTGATTCCCCTAATCATCCCTGCAGTCCTCCATTGCCTTTCCAGTAGTTCTCTGTCCCTCTTGAACTGGGGAGACCAGAACTGTACACAATATTCCAGATGCAGCCTCACCAGGGCAGAGCAGAGAGAAGAAGAACCTTCCTCAACCTGCTAGCCACACTCTTAATGAACCCCAAATACCATTGGTCTTCTTGGCCACAAGGACATGTCATTGGTTCATGGTGAACTTCTTGCCCACCCACACTCCCAGGTGCCTCTCAACAGAGCTGCTTTCAAGCAGGTCAATCCCTAACCTGTACTGATGCATGGGGTTATTCCTCCCCAGGTGCAGGACTCTACACTTGCCTTTGTTGAATTTCATGAGGTTCTCTCTGACCAAGTCTCTAGCCTGCCCAGGGATCTGCCTCAGGTCTGAGTACATGGCACTGTCTGCATGATGCAGCCTATATTGCCTTGCAAGGAGACACATGCTTCCTACTGCTGAAATTTTCAGGATATCTCTCTGCTGTGGCTTCTGCTGAAGTCCCACAGCTCTGGACACTGACAGATATGTACCACCAGAGCTGACAGTCTCAAAAAGCTGTGCTACCTAGCAGCAGTACAACATGTATAAAAAATGTGTCTATGAAGTAGCAGTGTCACTCTCACTACTTGACTGGAGATCACAACGAGATTACTTTACCCTAAGCCTGATCAGTGGCCAGGAAAAATGATAATGTTGTAATAAATCAGCTTGAACTCCACTCCCTAGGTATTCAGTGACATTATGATGAATTTGTCCATTCACATGCAATCTTTCTCTCTTTGCGAGTTCCTCCACCATATTTTCAAGTCCAAAGTCATGGTCATCAATATGTGATTAATTTAACTGCAGATAGTGAAGATAACCTGGGGATATTATTTAGCTGTAGAGCATCAGACATTAAAAATTAATCTGTCTAGAGTTGCCACAGGTCAATCATTATTTTGGTAGAAGACTCAATGTAGACTTTAGTGGGTTTCTACTTTTGCCTAATGCAGCTTTACATCAGCCCTAAAATAAGCCTTCCACATAACCCCACAACAATTACACTATGCACTGTCTGCATTTGACTGAGAAATAACAACATTTAAGCTTGAAAAAGGCTACACTTTCTAGTCTGTCATGAATGGTACCTTATAGTAAAATGTTCTCTATCAGAACACTTTGCCCATGTACTATATGAAAAATATATCATGTGAATGTGTAATACAACTATTTATACCACATTCACTTAGCCTCAATCCATCATATATATTCAGCTTTAACTGTGTAAGTTTTGGGGGAGAAGAACAGCTTCCAAGGTATCTTTTCAAGAGCCCATACCTGTCACACCATAATTTTATTCTCTTTTTACTCTATACCCCACAGAGAAAGAATGCATTGATCACGCACAAAATTGATTATTCCAAAGCATTATTTCTTACTGAAAGCCTTATTTGTTGATATCTGCATGCTAATCTTTCCTAAGTTACAGACAAATAAAACAGTGTCACTGATTTCAACACTATGAGGCATTATCCAAATTCTGCTGGAGATATTCCTGGGGGATTTCACATCTTCAGTAGGTTTTGATGGTATCTTTGGCTGCACTCTAGATGATCTTCTTATGAATTGATTTCTGCTTTCCCAAATTATATCATTGTTATCATGCTTTTAATTACAGGGTTTTAAATTAATTAGTTGGATATAAATTTCTTTATTCTTGAGTCTTCATTAAACAAATGGATAGAGCTCATTTCTAGTTAGCCTTAGATGAGTGTACTCTTTGCTCACATTGGTGGGAAAGGTTGATATCATACTACTCTTGTTTCTCAGCCTTTGACCTGCATGTGTAGGCATCCTCTCTCATTAATTATTGTCATGTGCAGTGTCTGCAGAGGGCTAAATATGTTCCTTAGAAAAAAACTGGGCACTTTAGTTTGTTGAAAAACATTTTTATTAGGTCATTGAAGAAGGTTATTAAGGAGACAAAATTTTTTTAAGTAACACTATATGGATCACATATACTTAATATATTAAACATCATCTAATATTGTAAACATTCTTAATCTAAAGCTTCCACATACACAGGGTTTCATGTGAACAATTAGAAATTGCATTGGGTCCCACAAAAAATCTTTCCAAGGCTTTTGTTCATTTTATCTTAATTATATACAATTAATGCTTGTCTCAGACTCTACTGTTCAATCTCTTTCCAAAAGCCACATTGTGATGTCCAAAAGGGGAACTCAGAATACCACAGTTGTTCAGTAATACACCTATGAAAATAAATGTTTAGCTGAGTTGAATATAGGAGGTATGAAATGGACTCAGAATAAACAGAATAATTTTTCTCCTCAAGAATGATCTTGCAGAACTAGCTTTGATCCAGGCAGTAGTAATTGACTCTTCCTTATGACTAGTTCAAAATTAAAAGTCTCTCTGACTTACCACACTTTGCCAACCATGGAAGGTGATAGACAGCCATCTTCACTCAAGGTCATGCAGCCAAGCAGTGCTGGTTTTGGTATCTAAGCAAGGCTAAACCACAGCAATTTTCAAAGAAGAGCAACCTAATAAATTTGATAGGTAATGACTGGAAAGGCAAATGAAGTCACCCAGATTGTGGGGAAGGAATGGTGTAGCTAGCTGGGGTTTGGAAAGAGCCTGCTTTAGCTGCCCAAAGACATAAATATTTAGAAAGAGGATGATGATTTAATGAAAACATAATAAAATTGTTCAAGAATATTGAATGATGTTATTTTTCAAAGCAAGTAATCAAGCAGGGGATTTAAAATATAACTGCAGCACACAGCACAAGATCCAAAAGTCAGGGGATTTTTCTTGGAGTCTGTGCAATTGCAAGATTGTTACCTGCCACTGAGGCTCTCTACCCTACAGGCCTTCCAACTGCACCCTCCATGATGTGTGGCTCTTCGTGGTCCCCCTGCAAGGCATGGGCAGTGCCACAAGAACATTCCTCAGTGTCCCAGAAGCTGCCTATGGTCACCTCACTGGGGTATGGTGGGGCTGTGCTCTATCACGGAGCGCTGCCAGCCTCACTCACCCTCAAGTACCACTGCACTTCCCCCATGGGGCAGCCAGACCTTGCCACAGCTTACAGAAATATAAGAGAACAGCATTCATGAAAAGGTAGTGTCCATTTTACATGTGCTGTTTATGGATCAGAGCCATTCAGACTTCCAAGAGACCAGGCTCAAATGGCCATTTCCATAATAGCACCTGATGTTTTTACCATTATTCTTCACCACCCTGGAAGACAAGAGCAGTAAGAGAGAAGCACTGCAGCACTGCAGCACTGCACTGACAAGTCTAAACTGCATTCAGGACATAGAGGGAAGCTGCAATCTGAAGCCAGAGGGTTTCAACCTCAGTATGAGGTTACATTGATCAGATATTGTTGTGCACAGGGAAGAGGACAACCAAGCAAATTAGCAGACATAGAGAGGAGGCAGGCATGCCTGGAAAATGTGCAGTAAACCACAAAAACCATAAATTTTATCTGTGTGTATAATTGATAAGCCAGCTGTGTATAATATTTTAGATACGCTTTAGGGTTGTCTTCCACCAATATTCCTTCAAACTTCTTTTTTAACACCAAAAATCTGTTCCTTCAGTGTACCAGAGACCATCATTTCTTTGACAAAACCATATTAAGTAAATCATTCACTGCTTTGACACTTTTGGTTTAAGAAGGATGAAGACTATACTGTGGCAGTGAAAGTTGCAAGGATTTCCATTTTCCATCATTATGAATAACAGAGACATACAGCAAGCAGTCACTTAAGCAATAACATCTGCATGCACATCCCCAATTAGTGACAGTGATGCTGCTATGTGCACATAGCAAGAATGGGAAAACATCTGATTTCTGTTCTCTGACTCAACCAGTTGGGTTTGTTTGTTCAGGATTAATAACCAGAGGCTGCACAACCCTCAGATGCTATTTAACAGTAACTGAAAAGGATCTCATATCACCATGAGGCAGGTACATTATAGTTATCAGCTGTCATTCAGAACAAAGCATAATGTGTCAACTGTTCTGGAGGGTTCATGCTAACTGTTGGGATAGGTTACAGAGAGGGAAAGAGACAGTGAGAGGAGGCTGTTGTGAAAACTGCTCTGTCAGGGGGTATTTGGTCTGGCTGAGATGGAGTTAGTCCTCCCCATAGCATCCTTTGTAGTGCTGTGTTTTGCAGTGGTAGGTGGAAGGGTGTGTTGATAGCACACCAGCGCTTCAGCTACTGCTCAGCAGTGCTCGCATGGCACTAGGGCTGTGCTTTGCCAAAATTCCACCTCCACAGCAGTAAGCTGGGGAGTGGGCAAGATCTAGGGAGGCGTATGGCAGGGCCCACTGACACAAACTGATCATTCCATACAATGTGGTGTCAGCTCACACATAAAAGCTAAGGGAAAGAAGGAAGTGTCAGGGGGCATTCTTTGACGCCATAAAGAAAAACTTCCTGCAGAAGCTGGACCTTCAGACGTGCTGGACTTGTTTTTACGTGGAGCTATTTTTAACACCTTTTATAACGAAATATTTTTATCTTGTATATGGGGCTAAATTCTATCAGTTAAGTGGGTTAATATGAAAGATAAGAAAGTGTATAAAAATCAGCTGCTTTGGGCAATAGGAAGTCTCCGTTGGGGAATTCTTCAGTTAAGGGACTGGGACTGCTTCTGTTAGGGACTTCCTCTTCTGTTAAGAGATTCTGAGACTGCTTCCGTTAGGGATGCTCTGAGATACTGTTATAGACACTCTGTGATTCTGGGGATTCTGCAGTGCTGTGATAAAGGTCTTCTGAGAATCTGTATTCTCTGCATTTTTGTGATTCTGTTGTGGAGCTGCAATGGGGTTTGTGCATTCCTTTGTCTCCAATGGCCCCTGAAACAGGGTTCTCAGCAAAAGATCTCTGAGATCATTGAGTCCAACCAAATATCTACCTAGACAGATATCTGTAGATGTCTATCTATAGATACCTGGACAGATCTAGACAGATAATCTATATGTGTATTGATCTGTGTCTGTATCTGTATATTGTCTATTCCTTCCTGACCACATGGATCCTGGGTACTGGATCAAGACTTACAGTTCAAACATTTGCAGGTTGCTGTAGTAATTCTCTCCTAGCTAAGGAGAGTGTCAGTCTCCCCACTGGACAGAAGAAAGGAATATTGTTTACTACTCACCGTGTGATAAAGCTCTATTGCTGAAACAGCGGGAATTCAATTGGATTTCATCACAAGCCTCTCTGATTCTTTATTTTCTTGGAGACATTTAATTTAGATTACAATTAAAGTGAATTAAATTGATATTAACCTTGTCTTTGAAAATGAAGCTTTGGAAAGGTAAACGTATTCCTCTTGGCATGCATGAAAATGAAATGACAAATTGATATGTGCAAATCTCAGTGCAGATGGAGCCTTTCTAATGAGTAATTACCAATGTGTAACTCTATTGATGTAGATTAAGTGGGATCATACTGGATAAATTCAGAGAAATCAGTCTTTCAATATGCTCAAAGTCTATGATACTATTCTGGTCCTAAATTACACCTGGGTAGAAAAAACCATGGAAGATCCCCATCATGTTAAGTGGACAGATCCGAACGAAACTGACAAGCTGACACACAGAGCATCAGAACTGCATTTGACACTGTCCCACATGACATCCTGGTTACCAAATTGAAAAACTATGAACTTGAGGGGTGGGTCACTCACTGGACAAGGAATTGTCTGGATGGTCACACTGGGATAGTTGCAATGAGTGGCTCAATATCCAAATCAGATCAATGATGAGTGGAATCCCTCAGGGGTTGGTAAGGGGATTAGTACTGCTTAACATCTATGTCAGCAATGTGGACAGTGGAACTCAGTGCATCTTTAGTAAGTTTGTGGTCCAGTTGACACACTGGAGGGAAGGAATGTCATCCAGAGGGACTTGGACAGGCTTGAGGTGAGGCCCAACCCTGCCTCATGAAGTTCAACGAGGCCAAGTGCAAGATCCTGCACTTGGGTCAGGGCAATCCAAAGCACAAATACAGGCTGGGCAAGGAGTAGTTCAAGAGCAGCCTTGAAGAGCAGGACTCGAGGGTGTCAGTTGATGAAAAAACAAACATGAGCTGGCAATGTGCAATTGCAGCCCAGAGAGCCAGCTGTATCCTGATCTGCATCAAAAGAAGCATGACCAGCAGAATGAGGGAGGTGATTCTGCCCCTCTACTCTGCTCTCATGAGACCCCACCTGGAGTACCACGTCCAGCTCTGGTGCCCCCATCACAAGAGGGACAGCAAACTGCTGGGGCAAGTTCAGAGGAGGAACACAAAGATGATCAGAGGGATGGAGCACCTCCCCTATGAAGACAGGCTGAGAGAGCTGGGGCTGTTCAGCCGGCAGAAAAGGCAGCTCTGGGGAAATCTTACAGTGGCCTTCCAGTACCTGAAAGAAAAGCCAGAAAGGGACTTTTTACAAGGGCTTGTAGTGATAGGATGAGAGGGAATGGTTTTAAGCTTGAGGAGGGTAGATTTAGACTGGATATTAGGAAGAAATTCTTTACAGTGAGGGTGGTAAAAAACTGGTTGCCCAGGGAGGCTGTGAGTGCCCCCTCCCTGAAGGTGTTCAAGGCTAGACTGGATGAGGCTTTGAGCAACCTGGTGTAGTGGAAGCTGTCCCTGCTCATGGCAGAGGGGCTGGAACTAAATAGTCTTGAAGTTTCTTACCAACCTAAGCCATTCTTTGAATCTATACACAGTTTTGCATGAACTGTCTAAACTCTGTGACCAGCTATATCTAGTCTAAGTGATTAACTGAGCAGAAAGAAAACAGGCAGAAAAACATTACATAAAACCTCAAAGTTCAGTGGTAGATATTAAACTGAGCTTGGATTCCTAAGTTCCTACTTCATGTTAGCAAATGAAGGGAAAAGAAATAGCCCATACTATTCTTGTTTGCCTAGTTTAGTTGATTATTATAATTTTATAGGGGCTGAGAATTGTAGATCAGTATCACTATTACAGTTGAGGTTAAGATGTACCATAATGATTATTATCTGACTTGATTTTTCATGAGTACTCTCTGAACACCTGGCTTTTGATGTTCAAAATAAAGTGATGAGGCATCTTCTGCCTGTCACGTATTTATTTACTACCTACAGCTCTGTTACATAATTGTTTATAAACAGAAACATCATCTGTGGCAAAATTTCTGTCACTGTGCCTCAGTCCTGAAGAAAGACATGAGAAAATCTGTAATACTGTGGGTTACATGGTTACCTAGATGTCCAATGTGTTCTTACAAGAAGAAAATGGCAAGCAGGTACTTTCCCCTAATTCAAAGGATGTTTGAATCTATAAATGGATGTAGGTAACACTGCACAGGAGGTCAGTTTTAGCCATTGTGAACCATGACATGGTAAAGTGACATTTTCGTAAGAGAATACCAATGACTGTCCTTACATGCTCAGCCAAGTCTCCACCTCCTTTAGGCTTCCTGATGAGTGCTTTACAAATTATGGTTCTTTTCACTGCATGGTGAAAGACAGATCAAAGAATGTTTGTCACATACAAATGTGATTACTTTTAATCATGCCAGGTTATAGGCAGATAGCACAGATTGACAATTCACATACTATGTTTCATTGACTTGTTATGGAGTCTTGCATTCTGAAAATCCCTTGGATTTCTGGAGTGCAAAAGCAAAGAAAGAATATATAAAAAAAAATAAATTAGAACATCCAACTGGTCTGAATCATTCATTTCTTTCCATTATGTGAGCATTAATTTTATTGCAAAGACATTGATCTAAGTCTTTGATGCACTGTTCACTTTCCTTCCCCAGACCCTGTTGATGTAGTGTGTTGCCAAAGAAAAATTTTCACTTTGTTTTCCACTTGTTTCAGAAAGTTAACCTTCACTGACACTTCTGCTGTGCCAAAGGAGGTAATATCAGTGCCTTACATCATTTGGTCTGTTTGTTGTTGGGGTTTTGTTTGATTGTTGAATTGATTTGGGGATTTTTTTTTTGTTGGGGTATGTTTGGTTTGGTTTTTTTTGTTGTTGTTATTCTTCAAGCATAAACTAGTATTGCAGTATAAACCAGCATGAAACAGATTCATCCAGTACCTGAAGGGAGCCTACAAGAAAGCTGGGGAGGGACTGTTTACAAGAGCATGTAATGTGATATGATATGTGATATGATGAGGGGAAATGGCTTTAATCTGGAAGAGTGTAGGTTTAAATTGGATATTAGGAAAAAAATTCCTTACAGTGAGGGTGGTGAGACAGTGGAACAGTTGCCCAGGGATGTCATGGATGCCCTGTTCCCAGGCCAGGTTGGGCAGGGCCTTGAGCAACCTGGTCTAGTGGAAGGTGTCCCTCTCCACGGTGCAGGGTTGGAACTTGATGATCTTTAAGGTCCCATCCAACACAAACTAAACCATTCTATGATTATCCGATTACATATCAATCAGTTTCAATCAGCTCACAAACAGGCCTGGCATGGTTTGTCTTACCAGACTAAGATAACAACAAATATAAAAATTTTACAAATCACAATGAAATTCTGGAATTATACTTGAATTTGTCCCAGAAAGATTTTGTCCCAGCATTTAAACATAGAAGGACAAAAGTTTCAAATATCCTTTTTTCACCATCTCCAAAGACCTAGTTTACCTTCTTCCCTTCTTATTGGTCCCACATTGTTTTTCAACATGTATCCAATCTGGGCTTTTGAACCAGAGCAGCTGCAATCTTCTCTGACTTCTTGCCAGAATAGCAAAGTAGAGTGAAATAGAATAGGGACAAAAAGTCCTATAGTATAAAAAAAAAGTCATAAAGCAAAACAGAAGAACATAGAGTGTGATGCTCCACTCTTGCAATTCACATCACACTGCAGAGTGGCGTGTGGCAACTGGGGTTGCATATGTGTGATCATCCCTGATGTAGCACATATAGCTTAAACACAAACCTTCCAGAGCCTTCCAAAAACCTCCACCCCACTCAGTCTCAGCAGGCCCAGGAGCAGGTCAAACTGACACCCTCCCCCCAACCCCCCCATTGGACCCAGGCTTCAACAGGGCAAGTGGCATAGCAGCAAATTTGCTGCTAGCCAAGGCCAGGAGAAAAGCATCTCCCTGACAAAGGATAACGGTGTGTGATCATCCTGAGACAGAAAGAAAGGAAAGAGATTTGGCTGTATGCTCCCTTAAATAGAGAAATACAGGAAAACAGAATAGAAGAACAGATTACAACATCCTGGGACAAACTGCCTGTTCCCCTGGGACTCTCTGGAGGACTTTTCTTTATGGTTATACCAATTAACTCTTCATTTCCCTTAACCTACCACACAAAAGAAGTATGGTGAGCTGATCAAGAGAGGTGATTCTACCACTCTGCTCTGCTCTGAGTAGATCTCATCTGGAGTACTGTGACTCGCTCTAGGGTCCTCAATACAAGATGGACTTGGACCTTAGGAGGAAGTTCTTTACTGTGAGGGTAGTGGAACACTGTAACAGGTCTCTGATGGAGGTAGCTGAGGCCCCATCCTTGAAGACTGAACATAATCTAATGAAGGATATCCCTGCTGACTGCAGAGGGGTTGGATTAAATGACCTTCAGAGGTGCCTTTCAACCCAAGTCATTCTATGATTGTAGGGGCCTGATGGAGCAGGTCCAGAAGAGAGCCACAAAAATAGAGTGGGAGCACCTCTCTTACGAGACAGGCTAAGAGAGTTCAAGTTGTTTATCTCAGAGAAGAGAAGGCTGCAGGAGGACCTTAATGGAGGCCTTACACTACTTGAAGGGAGCCTACAAGAAAGCTCAAGCATGACTGTTTACAAAGGCTTGTAGCAAGGAGCAATGTTTTAAAACTAGAGGAGGGTAGATTTAGATTGGACATTAGGAAGAAGTTCTTTACTATCAAGAAAGGTGGTAGAACACTGCAACTGGTTGCCCAGGGAGGTGGTGAAAGTCTCATCCATGGAAACATTCAGTCAGGCTTAAGGGGGCTCTGAGCAGCCTGATCCAGTTGGGGATGTCCCTGCTTACTACAGGGGGATTGGACCAGGTGACCTTTAAAGTTTCTTTCCAACCCATTGCATTCTATGATTCTGTGATCTGTGCCAAGGAATACACAACTATACTTCTGCTATCATAGGATTTCTGTTCTGCTCTTTCACAGTCTAATGCAAACATTTTCAGCCCAGATTATTACTCCTGGTGGAAAGCTTCCAATATGGAAAGAAAAAGTCAAAAGTTTAAAAGGTCACTCTGTTTCTTTGTAGTGCTTCATGCCATATCGGAACAGAAACTTCTTGAAGGCCACTCTGCCTTTTCTTCTTCATTTTTTTAAGGAAAATAATTATCAGCTCTGAAATGCTGAGGCTGAATTGTCAGTTTAAGGTTTACATAAAACAGATCTCTGGCAAGGCTGCACATCTCTTCAGCCAGACTTCTTTTAGGAAACAACATTTTAGAAGTATGTCTTGAATATGTAACTGGAGATATGCAAAATAAAGAAAGATTACTGTCAAGTAATTGGTTCATGGAAAGCATCAGTCATATCTGAGGTGATTTGTAATGTGCTGTGTGCTGATTAAAATAAAACAGTAAATCTGAACTATGTGCTCATATTGTATCATCTGTATCTTAATACGTCACCAGTTAAACACGCGTGGTGATTGAGATGATCTACTGCATAGGATCTGAGTCTTACCTCTTCCAGACAAAGCCATGGCACTTCCCTTCCAACACAGTGGAAAACAACCTGTTCTTCATTGCCATTGAGGCTAGAGTTCCCTGACATTTTCTTGCTAGGGGATTTTTACTGAGAGTTGTCTGGTTGCTCACTGTTGTTGCACAGTATTATTCTCCTTTTGTTGGGATGTTGTGCTCAGCAAATAATAACCAGTGCAAGGGACACATGAGAACTGAAGCCATATAGCTATCAAGATGTAAAAGCCAATCTGTATCACCAATAAAAAAAGAAACTGGCAACATTAGCTGAGCCAGAAAAAAAAAGTAAAAGGAGATTACAAGTGTCAGAATGAGGCAGCAGCCTGTACCTTTGCAATGGTTTGATGGCACATTCTTGTGTTCTGATTTTTTTTTTTTTTCCCCATGAAAGAGGATGTTAAGCCACAGAATCACAATCAAACATTGAACAACCAGAAAATTGCAACGGAGTTGTACTTTCCCCATTTCCTTACACCTTTTGGGACTGGCAAAGTGCTCCATTTCAGAAACATTTGTGAAATGAGCTGCAGAACATAATAGGGACAACAGGGTGAGAAAGTAGAAGTGAAAATAAAGGGGAAAGAGATGTGGGTTAGAAAATGCACTTCAGGGTCAGGTAAGTATGCTATTAGCACTTCTGANGAACAGATTACAACATCCTGGGACAAACTGCCTGTTCCCCTGGGACTCTCTGGAGGACTTTTCTTTATGGTTATACCAATTAACTCTTCATTTCCCTTAACCTACCACACAAAAGAAGTATGGTGAGCTGATCAAGAGAGGTGATTCTACCACTCTGCTCTGCTCTGAGTAGATCTCATCTGGAGTACTGTGACTCGCTCTAGGGTCCTCAATACAAGATGGACTTGGACCTTAGGAGGAAGTTCTTTACTGTGAGGGTAGTGGAACACTGTAACAGGTCTCTGATGGAGGTAGCTGAGGCCCCATCCTTGAAGACTGAACATAATCTAATGAAGGATATCCCTGCTGACTGCAGAGGGGTTGGATTAAATGACCTTCAGAGGTGCCTTTCAACCCAAGTCATTCTATGATTGTAGGGGCCTGATGGAGCAGGTCCAGAAGAGAGCCACAAAAATAGAGTGGGAGCACCTCTCTTACGAGACAGGCTAAGAGAGTTCAAGTTGTTTATCTCAGAGAAGAGAAGGCTGCAGGAGGACCTTAATGGAGGCCTTACACTACTTGAAGGGAGCCTACAAGAAAGCTCAAGCATGACTGTTTACAAAGGCTTGTAGCAAGGAGCAATGTTTTAAAACTAGAGGAGGGTAGATTTAGATTGGACATTAGGAAGAAGTTCTTTACTATCAAGAAAGGTGGTAGAACACTGCAACTGGTTGCCCAGGGAGGTGGTGAAAGTCTCATCCATGGAAACATTCAGTCAGGCTTAAGGGGGCTCTGAGCAGCCTGATCCAGTTGGGGATGTCCCTGCTTACTACAGGGGGATTGGACCAGGTGACCTTTAAAGTTTCTTTCCAACCCATTGCATTCTATGATTCTGTGATCTGTGCCAAGGAATACACAACTATACTTCTGCTATCATAGGATTTCTGTTCTGCTCTTTCACAGTCTAATGCAAACATTTTCAGCCCAGATTATTACTCCTGGTGGAAAGCTTCCAATATGGAAAGAAAAAGTCAAAAGTTTAAAAGGTCACTCTGTTTCTTTGTATTGCTTCATGCCATATCGGAACAGAAACTTCTTGAAGGCCACTCTGCCTTTTCTTCTTCATTTTTTTAAGGAAAATAATTATCAGCTCTGAAATGCTGAGGCTGAATTGTCAGTTTAAGGTTTACATAAAACAGATCTCTGGCAAGGCTGCACATCTCTTCAGCCAGACTTCTTTTAGGAAACAACATTTTAGAAGTATGTCTTGAATATGTAACTGGAGATATGCAAAATAAAGAAAGATTACTGTCAAGTAATTGGTTCATGGAAAGCATCAGTCATATCTGAGGTGATTTGTAATGTGCTGTGTGCTGATTAAAATAAAACAGTAAATCTGAACTATGTGCTCATATTGTATCATCTGTATCTTAATACGTCACCAGTTAAACACGCGTGGTGATTGAGATGATCTACTGCATAGGATCTGAGTCTTACCTCTTCCAGACAAAGCCATGGCACTTCCCTTCCAACACAGTGGAAAACAACCTGTTCTTCATTGCCATTGAGGCTAGAGTTCCCTGACATTTTCTTGCTAGGGGATTTTTACTGAGAGTTGTCTGGTTGCTCACTGTTGTTGCACAGTATTATTCTCCTTTTGTTGGGATGTTGTGCTCAGCAAATAATAACCAGTGCAAGGGACACATGAGAACTGAAGCCATATAGCTATCAAGATGTAAAAGCCAATCTGTATCACCAATAAAAAAAGAAACTGGCAACATTAGCTGAGCCAGAAAAAAAAAATAAAAGGAGATTACAAGTGTCAGAATGAGGCAGCAGCCTGTACCTTTGCAATGGTTTGACGGCACATTCTTGTGTTCTGATTTTTTTTTTTTTCCCCATGAAAGAGGATGTTAAGCCACAGAATCACAATCAAACATTGAACAACCAGAAAATTGCAACGGAGTTGTACTTTCCCCATTTCCTTACACCTTTTGGGACTGGCAAAGTGCTCCATTTCAGAAACATTTGTGAAATGAGCTGCAGAACATAATAGGGACAACAGGGTGAGAAAGTAGAAGTGAAAATAAAGGGGAAAGAGATGTGGGTTAGAAAATGCACTTCAGGGTCAGGTAAGTATGCTATTAGCACTTCTGATCTGGGTATATGTCCAGAGAGCTTTCTGAATTGTTTTGTTAAGCAGAAAACACAGTAGGTTTGGGTTAACAAAAAGCTAAATCAGCCAAAGGAAAGTGTCCAGCATTTGTTAAACTTGGCCTAAAACTGTACACTTGAGGAATGAACCTCTTCTGGTTTTCATTAAATCAACATATATGTGAGCAGACAGGGAAGTACTCACCCAAAGTCCTCGAATGGTAATGCAGACCCAGCAGACACACAAGGAGGAGTGCAGAACCTAGCTTACCAGGAAGGGCTGCCTCAGAACGTCCTCCTTTCCTACCTCTTCTCATTATAAAAATACATCAACTGCCTTCTAAAAGATTAATGAACAAATGGTCTTTGGTATAAAAAGTAACAATAAAGTATACACATGCTCAGCTCTTTAGGCTGTGTGCATTTTTCCCATAGGCAGAAATTTGAGAGTTGGAGTAAATCTAAATTTTGCCCACCCTTTACTCCATAATGATAATGCTTTCATTTAAATCTTTTCACCTTTTTCACGTGATCCTCACACATACTGTCAGCAATAATCTATCATTCATGTTCTCACTGCAGAAACTTTGTCATGGTGAGCTGCTGTACATGGCTAGATCCCACTGTGACTCCAGAGGTGGAAAGTGCTCAGCACTGCATAGAACACAGTGTGAAGGAAAGAACTTTAGAAGAAAGCTCTTCTCCTATCCTACAACTTAGAAAACATTTTTTCCATGATAAAGCATAGAAGGCAAATATATTTCCTATATATTTAACTCCTATAGATTCAAAAAATCTTCAGAAAATTCCTTCTTCACAGCAGAAATTATCCTCACATGGGGCCCACATACACACACCCATTCAAGATGACACCATGGAGAATTAATGACACCTCCTCACAGGGGACCATTCACCTATCACCTGTGCACCAGTCTCAGCAGCTATGAGAGATACTATAATAAAGCTACTTTAGGGATAGAAAGATAGAAGATAGGATAGGAGAGACTTTTGCTTTGGCCAGAGTTGTGTTTTGCACATCCAGGATTTTAAATAGAGAATTATCCAGAATCAACAGGATTTGGCATCATCAGGAGGGTAGCACAGATGCTAAGGAGAGGCTGAGTGAGGAGTCTTATGTAACTCATTACTGCCTTAAGCTGAGTCAGTCAGAAACTGACTGGCCTGAAACTTTTTGTCAAAGTTGGTAAGGCTGTTTTTTGAATAAAAAAAATCCTTCTTAAAACACAAAAGTGATCAAATAAATGCTCATTAAAAGTTAAGATTACCATGTCTTGCCACTGTGCCCAAACCAGTGGTTATTTCTAGTATGCATTAACACCTGCACACACAAATATTTGGATATGGAACTGAAGGAACTCCCTCTAGAAACTTAGTTCACTGTTAAAATAAATTGTAATGTACATTTTCAAATGTTTTTTCTAAAAACAATGGAAATGTTTCTTTTGTGTTTTTGAGGACATCAGTTATTGTTTACATGAATTTACATCAACTTAGCATGTTCAAAACTGCTATCTAATCAAAAGACAGTCCTGAATGTAAGTTAATTCTAAATATAAAAAGATATAAACACAGTTAGGAAAAAAAATCTTAGGCTGCATGACACAATTTCTCTGCAACCTGAGCCTCCTTTTCTAAATTCTTCCTTAGCAAAACAAAGTTCTTTTGTTTGCACAGACACTTCTTTTTTCTTTCTTGTAAAATGTAAGTCCTTAAATTATGCTCTTCTGAAGGTCTCTTTGTTGAACTCTAGGAGCTATATTCCCATCCAGTGACTTACTTTTATCTTTAATATTGATAGAAGTAAAACCAGAGAGGGAACACTTTCTTAGCTACAGTGCTAGTATTTAGCACATAATTCACTTGGTAGCAATACAGATTTAGCCTGGGCTGCCAAGCAAGCAATAAAACCCTTAAATGGCTCTGGGACCACTGGGGCCAGCATTGTGAAGAATTCATGAAACAGGGCCTGCAAAAGCTACTACTTTGATATTACTTTCAATGCCTGGAGCTTTCTATCAGCATCCAACCAAGCCTTTTTTGTGATCCTTGCCATTGATCCATCCTCAAGAGCATGGCTCTGGGCAAAGAATTTGAGGTGGAGGTCAAAGCCAGAGCTGAAAGTCACTGCCATCCTCTCCAAGGTGGCCAGCAGAGTATTTTCTGCCTGCAGTGAGCACTGCCAGTTGCTTTGGGAAGCAGAGCCTTTCTCCACATTGCAGCTCACAGCCAGCAGAGGAAGGTGAGAAGGAATAGATGGGGAGGTGACATGAAAAGGAAAAACAATAAAAGGAAAGCAAATAAAAATGAGCCCTGCTAATAAAAGACCAAAAGCACTCTGTGATACAGAGATGTGTTTTGTTGATATATTCAGAACATAATGATAAAATCCATTTCTTTTATCATTTTCTGTCTTCCTTTATTTATGCTTTTTGCTTACAGGACTTACCAGGACCCCTTACTGTGCTTCATTTCCATTACTCTTTCCAGTCTAGTTGCTTTAGTACCATGAAGATTTCTTTACCTTTTTTTTTTTTGTTGTTGTTGTTGCTGTTGTTGTTTCTTCAATAATATAGTCTAGGGTATTTTTTATTCCTCCACGCTTGATAGTAATTTTCTGCAGTCTCCTTTGGCCTCTGTGGCCATTTACAATGATTAGCAGTTTGCAAGAGGTAATGAGCTTCTGTCCTCTCTCTCTTTCTTTCTTTCTTTCTTTCTGCTCCTTTTTCTGGCACAGTTTTTCAGTTATTCAAAGTAAGCAGACAACTGCATAATTAAGAATCTTAATGCCAACAAGAAAACATAATTGAGCCCTCTAAATACTAAGGAAAGAGAGGGAGAGCTTGATAAGTATTGCCACATTTCCTTTCAAGTCATGAGGTTGGGATTTTTTTTTCTCTACCACTTAATTTCTGTTTAGGAACAAAAGATTTTTGTGTTTGCAAGAAAGAGGAGATGAGTGATTTGAGATTTGCATTTTCTCTTCACTAGAGCCCGGCATTTATTGAAAATAAAGATTTCCATCTCACAAATGAAAGCATCTGTTTAAATAAAAAGCCACTTGAGAAAGAAATCATAAAAATAGTTATTATTATTTTTCCAAAGCAGAACGGAAATATCTAGAGGTCAATAGAAAATGGCTAGCACTCATTTAAAGGTGTCCTTTTCATTTTTCTGAAGCTTCCATCTAGGCTGTGGATAAAAAACCAAAACATGTTAAATGATTTGTCCTTGTTTCACACAGAATATCTTGAGTGAAAAAAAAAAAAAAACGACTTTTGAAGAAGCTTTTTAAGTGTATCCAATTTCATGAAGCTTATTCATCAAAATTTGTTGGCTGTATGCAAAGCCATAGTCCTTATCAAAACACCATCTTGTTTTCTGGGGAAAGACATCCAAAGTCAGTCAAACAGTGATGTACCCTAGAGCAGTTTCCTCCCAACACCCCCAGAAAGCCACTGTGGTGTTGCTTGCTGCTGTTTCAGTGCAATGCCAGTCCTGTTACCCATTATAAAATGGTGACAAGTGTGGCAGTTTCACCCAAGGTGTCCTGCACTGGGAATTTGCTGTTCTGATAGCTGTGATGAACCTTAGGAATATCTCCAAGATACTGCTGGCAACATTCAGGTCTCTTTATTTCCCTTAAGTTAGTGGGCAAAAACCTTGCATTGTTCTTCATGCATTATGAAAAATTCTTTTTGGAAAGCAGAATATAAGAACAGACAAGAAAAAGAAATTAAAATAAGAAAAATTTGGAGGTTGATTGTTCTCACTCAAATTCTGCCTCAATTTGACCTAAGAGTATCTGGGACCCTCATTTTTTGGGAGGAATGCTGAGGAGTTATTCTCAGATACCTCCTAATCCTTGGAAGTACCTGAAAGTAATTGATTTCTCCACTTGGAATACTGAGCTCCCTATACACCTGAGCAGAGACTCTCAAATGTCACTTCAGAGACCAAACTGGCCTGGTGCATTTGGATTTCTCATTAATTTACTCAGACATTTCAATCCAAAAGCTCATCATGAAGGCATACTTCTGCTACTCCCAACATTTGTGAAATAATTTCTCAAGTACAGCATTCATATAGGGAGTTAAAAACCATTCTGAGGCTCTTCTCAGCCTAAGGGGACTTGATGTGATTGCTCCCATCTCTCAAGAGGCAGCCAAGACTGAGCTGGGATCAGAATACTTCCATTTCTTGCAGTGGCTCACCTTTATGAGGCAAGTGAGTGTAAAAGCTAAGACAAGCAGAGTCTGGTGACTCTGGCTAGCAGCAGAGCCTCTGTTTTGAAGGGATACTTGGTTTCTGATCCCAGATGAAGAATCTGCTTATGCATTTTTGCATTGGAAAGTCACTAAAAAAAATATCAAGCACCTGAGAAGTGCATAGCAAGGCTCAGAGTCTCACCCACCACACTCACTTAGGCTCAGAGACCCAAGAAAAACGTTTTCTGGGGTGAAAAAAAATTCTCAGTAGTTTCCTCAAAACTTCATTTTCAGTCAGCTGAACTCCTTTCACACTGTATTCGATACTGCAGTCTTTCCATTTTTCTTGTTGAGAAAATAGTATTTGAAGAGATTCTATGATGCTTTTGGAAAAGCATACGTAGCTGTTTGGCTTTACACCTGAAAACCAGCCAAAGTCAGCTGGAGATGATCCTGCTGCTCCTCAAAAATCTTGAGTGAACCAGATGTGTTGAAGTCCTGTACAAGAGCCATGCTTGGTGATGGTTCATGGGTTAGCCCAGGTTCAAGGACGGTGCCAACAGGCAGCCCAGATTCTGTCAGACATTTAGCTCTCTGGAATTAAGTCATGCTCTAGCTTCAGGGCCAGAGAGCAATCCCCAATCTGTTTTAGTAAAAATGTAGCCAGGGAGACCATTGCCCTAGGAATATATAGATAACATCAGCTTACATTATTAATTATTATTATTACCTGCCTCTTGTCTTAACAGAAGACTGATTTCAGCAGGATTTTTTGCAGTAACCAAGTAAATAGAATTTGACCCAATAGGAACATTAAGGTGGGAGCTCTTGCACAAGCTGCTTTTGTTTCACAGAGCATGTGAACTTGATGATCTTAGAGGTCTTTTCCAGATGAAACAATTCTATGATTCTATGGCCAGGGCAGCTCTGGTACTGCTTTCTTCGCTGTTTGTTTCTCTCTCAGTTCAATTTTGTCCTCTACATTTTCCAGTCATCATACTGAATTTTTCTGGCAGAATTCACACACCTACCAAGGTTTGGCTTGGCTCTTGTCACTTTACCACACTTACATGCCTGTATACATTCTAGCATTGCAAGAAGAGAAACTTAACACACTGCAAATAAACCCTATTGTTCTTACCAATATTCAAGGCCATTACCATTAGCCTTAACTTCATGGGGAGTGGACGTGGTCTGACTTACACAGCATGATTTTTCCATTCTCCCACTGATATCTCTGTGTTTTATTTTCAGCTCTTTGTAGCTGGATATAGGCCAACCTCAGAAATTACAGCTGTTCACACAAAAACAATATACTCAGTCCCAGCCACGAGCCCAGCCAATCAAACTACACAAGAAACAGAAAGTTAAAATGGTGGCCATATATATTTTTTTTTTTTTAGTAAGCCCCAGATGGGAAAAATCCAAGTTTTCCCTTGCAATTCTCCTGCTTAGGGGCAGAGTTCCTTCTGCAGGGGGTTTGCCTGGCTCCAGCTGAGCCCAGGCCAGGAGTTACAGCCCTAGCAGGGAGCTGGTGCCCAGTCTAGCCAATACCAAAAGGCAGATTCAAGGATCAGTTTGGTAGACAAGAGCCATTTGAGTGCCCTAATCTGTTCTCCTGCTTTTGGCTAGAGACCAGATCAAGTGAAAGACTGAATTAGGCAGCATCACTAAGTCATTTATCCAAATGGCTGATTTCATTAACTGTCCTAATCCTTTGCTTTTTATTTGTTTGGTTTGGTTTGTTTGTTTTCTTTTGTTAACAGTGTCATACTTTTGCTTTAGTTTTGTACCATGCTATACTGTCACCTACTTATTAGATGTCTATTTGTCCAGAAGTTTCTTCCAATTCTAGTGTTTTGGAGCATGACAAAACAGGTTTTTTCAGTGTTTTTTCTTATTGTTCTGTGTGAAGGCTATAGGTTGAATTTCATTAGGTATAACATGAGGAATTAGGTTATCTGTTTTCTTGCATTTTTTCCCATTGGATGACTATGGGAAGGTGTACAAAATACCCATTCTGGCTTTCACTAGGATGAGATCGAGGTAAAATAATTGTTTTCACATTTTGGCATTCCCTGCTTTGGTTTCTAAGGGACAGATTGGCTTTTGCACCTCCAACATCATATATGAACGTCCCATTGAACTGCTTATTTTTTCAAGGCCTTCTCAGAAGCATTATTTTCAAAGACATTAATTAAGTTCAAATCTAATAATTCACGGACAAAGCCAGCAATGATCAGGTGCCTTAGTTTTCTGGAGTGAACTGAAGCAGCAGTGAACTAAGATTTTCATTGTGCCTGAGTTTACACTACCAACATGATAGAAAGTAATGTTAAAAAAGGTTCATTTTGCACATGAGTATCTGGAAAATGAAGAAGAAATAATATTGCCATTTGAATAACCTCCAGTTAGAAGTTTAGCATCTTGGAAAAAAAAATGAAAGGCATGTTCTTTTGAAGTCTTTCCTGCCAAGCATGAGTAAAACAACAGGTCTGCATTCAGACTCTGACTCATGGGTATTCATTAAAGCAAATAAACAATGAAATAGTGAAGAAAGCATTAGACAGCTTAAAGCCTGGTCTAGTATCAGATGAATAATAAATACATTAGTGTTGGCTGAGCAATGGCAAAATATATTTCTACATACCAGGAGATAATGTGCTCACTCAAGGAGTCTTGTATATGTAAAGGGATTTCTGAATAAACCCATTGCAGTACAATTGACAATTAGTTATTTTTGATCCTAAGGCTTTGAATTTTGATCCTCCAGCTTTCTTCTCCTGTCTTGCAGTAAATACATATCTAAGCCCAATACAGGTGAAAAAGGGAACTACAGAAAACACAGTTCCTGGAGGGAGTTGCTAGAGGCAGCTGAAACAATCACCCTGCTTCAGCTGCCCTGCTTCAACACAATGTGTTGAGGAGTGGTGAGGTATTTGTGACGATTATTCTTTTTCTTTCAGTTTCTTTTTTTCAGTGCTAATTCCTAGCCAACATACTGTAAACTCCACGGGTGCCAAGTTACAAAATGTCTTCAGTCTTTTGCCACACAGACTTAGCAATCACAACAACATTCTTGTATTATTATAGGCAGTATTGGCAGTGTGTTCAATTGTGCATGGAATAAATAGCTCACATTAGCAGTTTGCCTTAAAATTCATGGGATGGTAGCAGCCAGCTTAATTAAGCACATCTTTCTGGGAAATTAGTAATAACAGTAAAGAATGAACCTGCTGCTGACCTGCAGCAGTGAGAAGCTGTTCAGGACATTTCTGAGTTTGAAACTAGAGAACACCTACATTTGCCTGGATTGTAACTACTCCATAACACTGTCAATGGGAAGCCAATACCACCATTATTCATCTTAGTTTGATAAATATCCTTTTCTTCCTTACTAGCCTATACCTAATGGTTGGGTTTTGTTTTTTTTTTTTTCCTGCAGAAGGAAGCCTTGGGCAGTATATATGTCCCATGATCTCCCACTGTTTTTCACTGCTGGGATTTTCAGCAGCATTTCAAAGAGATGAAATGCTGCCATGTGATTAGGTGTCCAAACTCTTCTGCAAAAAATATTTTAAGTATAGTTTAGATATTTTGGTCAGTTAGGCAGGAGCGAGAAGCATACATTTGGTTTCACAAAACAACATATCTATTCAGACCATAACAAAATATGTCTGGGTGCTGGGGGAGCAAATACCTTCTGCAAGAGATTTGTCTTCAATTTTACAAAAATTATTTTTCAATTAAAGAATAAAACAAAGAAGGTTTTTCACTGGAAAATTCTCAACCAGCTCCAGCATTGACAGATTGTGGCTTCAGAGAAAAAGCCAAAAACAAACACAAAGACATAGGCCCTGGAAAACTTGCCTTGCAAGAAAAAATTAAAAAAGTTGAGGGCAAACATTTGACAAAGAAGAAAAGAAAAATAGCTGTTTAAACATATTTGAACTGCATAAACATTAAGCATGGAGAGAATTTCTGTAGTTAGACACATGCTGTTGTAGAATATATTAAGAATATATGTGGTGGCCTCCCAAGACAGCAAGACAGAGAGGCAGAATAGATTTTTATGGGTGATATCTATTTCACTAATGGAAGTAGAAAAATGGAAAAGGTTAAAAATACACAACCTTAATGTTTAGAACTGAGAGAGGAAAGTAGAAAACAAGCTGAACAAATAGAAATGCTAAAAAATATAGCTGGTGTTATATAGGAAGAACTATGGAGTATCCTGTATTCATATTGGTAGGGAAATATGTTGAACACAGGTCATTTTCTGATTTTTTTTTTTCATTTCCATAATTTTCCAGACCAGCAATGTATAAGGACCCTGAATACCACGCACAGGACACCATAGACACAGAGATGGCATTGTTGGCAGGCAATGAATTATTATTGAAGATTTTTTTTTTTATAAAACCTATTGCATTCTTCAAATAATTTCCTAGGAAAATACACAGTTAAAAAGCTAAAATCAGTAAAAGTAAACAAGAAAAAGATGTGAGAGGAAAAAGTGTTTTGTACCATGACTAGTTTCCTTCAGGAGCTTGAGCTCTTTCAAAGGACTCTGTCAGAAGCAAAATATACAACAAAGAGAAGAGAAATTAAGGGAAATATTTCCTCTCCCTCTTCTTCTCATTAGTTATTAGTAAGTGTGTTGCATCTCACCCAAGCCAAGCAAAGAAAGAAAGGACAACAAAAAGTATCATGCAAAGTCTCTAAGGTGATGGCCAGATAAGGAAGACTTCTATTTCTAAGGGAAAAAATAATTTTATTTTAAGCAATATTGAGGATGTAGTAAAGAATCCAAATCATCAGAATTTAAATATTTTTTTAGTTCATTACAGGGTCAAAAGTTTAACAAAGCTGGCTATCCAAAGTTTGCCTTAAAACTTAAATGAAAAAAACCTAGTAACCGCAAATAATCAGGAACCATAAAGTGCAGGACTGATACCATTTTTGACCCAGATAGCCATCAGACAAATTTTGGCTGAATTAAGAGAAAGTCACTGGATAAAGAAAAAAAATATTTAAATTGTACATAAAACCATAAAGGACCCCAAACCATCAAAGTCTCAAAATCAGAAACCAGAAGTTAGAGTATTTTCAGCAGTCCAGAGAAAATATTTCTAAGACTTTCTTGAAAGAAACTTCAAAGATGCTGGGGTTCAGCTGAGTCCTCTATAGGGTTACTTGCTACATCAGGTGTTTCACTGCTGATCTGATATAGTAGCAAAGCTCCCTCATAACTGTGCCATGGAAATAAAACTGAAAAAAAAAAAAAAAGATCTATCCACTTCTCAAGTTAGCTTTGCTTCAGATTAGGTCTCTGAGTGTTACTGTTCCAGGGCAGACCATAATACTCACACAATCTATGCATAGTCTGGCTGCTCAGTTAAGAAAAAAAAATAAAATCTGGATTTACATTTTTGCCAGTCTATAGAGAGTTTTCAAAAGTTTAAAAGCAAAATAAAACCAACTAAACCCTCTACATCTCCATGTCCACCCCAAGGAGATGTAAAAAGTGGAGGATTCTTGGGGAATTACATTGATAATCAGCTTCTCTGGGTTTCAGGGGGTCCTTATCCAAGCCCTGAGGCCAGCAGCACAAACACTGCCTTGTTCTGAGCAGCAGTGGATGAATTTTCCTGCCATGTGGTGACAGTGGTTCAGGGAAAAAGAAAGGGGAGGGGGAAGGGGAGAAGCCCTGCCGTTTTCATCAGTCAGACAGCAAATCAAGGGAGAAGCAGAAGTTGTTTAGGACTGTCTAGCAAGTGACAACTGTTTGATTGGCAGAAAGCCACGATGAGCATGCTGTGCCTTTAAAATAAGTGTCTATCTGCAGCTTGGAATATATTCAAATCAGGTTGCACAAAAAGCTGTTCCAGCTACTTACAAGCTACTTACAGTAATTAAAAACAGAGAGCTGCCTTTGTCTCTCAGAACCTGCACAGAATAAAAACCAAGCAGAAGACAACAGAACACAAAAAGCAATTTCCAAGGTCAGTTCTAAGATATCATCATCCTTTTCTCTATATAAAATGTATGTTCCTACACATAGGGCAGCGCAAAGCCACTTCTCTGCAACTCTTTGTGGCATGGGCTGCAGGAGGTGAGGGTACTTCCAGAAACATGAGCACTTAGTCTATGTGATTTGGATTATAAAATACAGGCAGGGATAGCTTAGCTGAGCCGTCAGCAGGCAGGCTCAGGAGCAGGCATGCAAACTCTCATGGTCCAGCCTCCTACTCATCTTGCCTTTTCCCTCAGATTCAGCTACATTAACTGAAAGTATCATACACCCAGAGACTAAGTTTCTGAGTGCTCCTGAGGCATTTTAGCAATGTTGGAACAGGCATGAGGAACAAGAAATAACTGGATGCTCCCTGCTGTACACCATTGTACTCTGATTTGCCCTGGAACCTCTGAACGTATGCAAGACATGGAGGTTACCTTAGTCTACCCCAATGCTCTGCAAAGGTGTGCATCTGTGCAAGAGCATAAATGAGTTAATTAAAGATTTTCTGTCTCAGTCTACTCTGCTTGCAAATATGAACCTTATTTGTATGTCAAGAGGTCAAAGGAGCATCATTCCTCTGGCAGAGGAAGCACTCACCCTCAGATATCTAATATCAATATACACAATTTGTCAATACTATATATACATGTATATCAGAACTATATATTGAATTATACTGACATAATGCATTTAGCAAGAAATCCACCAGCTTCTCCAACTAAAGTTGGCACACTGGGACTTTTTCTAATATCAATGGACACCTTCCTGAA
The DNA here is from genome assembly GCA_013399975.1 of Indicator maculatus. Lineage (NCBI taxonomy): Eukaryota > Metazoa > Chordata > Aves > Piciformes > Indicatoridae > Indicator > Indicator maculatus. The sequence continues at coordinate 829,430 of VXBD01005097.1, forward strand.
AAGTGTTGTGGTCCATTTAATAGTAGAAGAACCCTACACATTTGACAGAGAGCACTGTAAGATGTGCATTTCATGATTTCTTCAGGACAGTCAGTATACAGGGGTTACCAAACTCTGCAGTCCAACCAAGGCAAGGCTGCCACAGCAACATGCCCCCTAGGTCCAGCCAGCAGCAAGGCTGAGTACGTAAGAACAGCCCTAGACACAACCAAGCCAGGGAGTCATCCAGATTCCCCCACTTACCCTTATGCCTCTGTGCTTCTCTGTGCCCTTTCATTGCATGAACTAGCAATCCTGTTCCAACTGGAACATTGTTGATCATCAGTCTACACAAAAGCAATTGAACCAAACCCAGCACACCTCTGATTTCTTCCTGGAAACACTAACAAATACCTTTAATAGCTACAAATTAAACCAAGAATGAGAATTGACTTGCCATTTTTCAATTACATTTATTAATAAATGGCAGAGGATTAATCTAATATTCAGATAAGGTAGCCATCCACTCTTTGCAACTTTGGTTAAAGTTTCTCCCAGCAAAATATTCAAGACTAAAGAATAGACTTAATCAGAATGGAAACATTTTGTAATTAAGATGAAAAATTCTCTCATGCTTACACACACTCTCCCCTGGTGTTTCTTTCTCCATGGTTTGTCCTGGAAGAAGGTCTTCAATTCATTGACTTCATTTAGCCTTTCTTCAGTGTATTAGAAAAATAACTCCTCTATTTCCACTATTTTATTCCAGGGGGAATTTTATTCTATAAAATTTCATTTCATTTTATTCCATAAAATAATACTATCTTATTCCAGTAAAGCAAAAATATACTAGTTTTCCCCACTGAAAACTTTTTCTGAGGAAACTTTGGAATAGTTTATTGCCTATTTTTCCTTTGCACATCATTTTCATATTTCACTGGAGTGTTTACAAACACACCATTCCTAAGTGGCTCTGTTCGTTTGTAACAATCAAATACAATCAAAGTAATGCACAAAATTAAAGGTAGTTTTTATCCCAAATGCTTTTTAAAGCATCCTGGAAATTTCATAATAGAAATACAATTTCAAATTTGATTAGAAAAATCCACTCTCAAACGCACAGCATTTTACTAATACTCTGAAAGAGTGTTCATTGAATTTCCACAAATAGTGCAATTTATTTTGAATAGCTTTTTAAATAGTTATGAGTTGTCAAGAGCCAAAAAGAGTACCTTTATTCAATGATAAAGGCTACACATTTTATTAAATATGTTTTCTTGGCTTTTCTAAGCCATTAATGTAAAAGGACTATTTTTGTGATATGTATGTAGCCTATGTTTGCAGTAATCTGTGACACTTGTTTATGTAACTGTTTTATCCCATAAATGCATTGTGAGTTACTTGTGAGGCTTTAAACATGTCATTGACTCCTCATAACTTTTATACAAGATTCAGAAGATTTGTTACCACCAAGGAAATAGGAATTAAACACTTACAATATCATAAGGTATATATGGGAAGGAAAGAGAGACTAGATGAAAATGAACAGGCTAAACAGGAGACTATATCTGAAATACTCAGAGGATCATCAGTGCCAAAAAGGAACACCTTAGCTTCAGTGATCATTCAGTTTATTTGGTTGTCTGACAAGGGCTGTGCTGGAAGGTGTGCACACCATGAGGGCATAGAAACTTCATTTTACTTGCATGATAAGAAATGTTTCATGCATCGCTGCAAGGTTGGCAAGAAATAATTCAGAGGCCCTGGAGAAGTCAAAAAACACACCCTGGAAAATGATCAGCTAATCTCTTAGAAGATAAATAATCCAAAACATGGAAACACACAGCAGAATCAGGGAAAAGAGCAAATGGAGCATGAATTTACAATATCGCAAGCATAGAGGAGGGGCCAGCAAAGCTTAGATCTCCAGATAGAGGACATCACATCATGATCTTGATGAAGATCAATCTGCTGCAATATGCTGAGTGTGAAGCAATTCTCTAACAGAAATGTCAACTGACATATTGGAAAGAATTCTGATAAAGGTAAGAAAAAAAATGCAAGTAATTTTATCCACCAATCCAAACTCATCTGCTCTGTCTACCCTGATGACCTAGAGACCTCTCCCTGCTCCAGGCTTGTCTCTTCCTTTACAGGCTAAAATCTGGGCCTGTCTCTCTGACATCTCCTCACGGGTGTTTAGCTGTCAGCCTAAGTTCAGGGTGGTTAAAATATCTCTGCAGTTCTTCCTCCCCCACTTGATTTCTCAGTCTCTGTATACAACTCCATTATTCTGCTTGTCACTCAGGCTTGCAGCATGGATATCAACCCTGCTGGCAACATGGCTTCATGAAAACTAATGGAATCAGGAGGAATATGCAGTGGGCTGTCCCTTTTGACAACAGCCTATTTATCCTTGCAGTGACTAGTAGAGTCTGTGTCCCAGTATTAACATCTGGATTTTTTACCTCCTTCCATGAAGCTGCAGAGCTAAAATTCCCCTCACACCACAGCTATATCCTGCACATTCCTTGAAAATAACATTGAATAATGTAATGTAACACAGATGAATTCTCTCCAGCATGCCACTACAAACACTGTTCTGAAGATGCTTTGACCACAGCTATCTGTCCTTTACAATCTTCAGGAGATCCCTCCCCCTCTGTCATATCCAACATGAATGGCTTATTTTCACTTTCTCATGGTCTTGGCTTTGCAGCCATCCTAATCATATAAGCCACTGCACAAACATTCACCATTTAGCCAGTTTAAACTTAACTCTTTACAAAAAAAATCCATCTGTTTTTAACTAGAATCTAGCCCCTGGCATCAAGACCAATCCCATTACTGTCTACCTTAATGTGTTGATGGAAAAAGTACCCAGGAGTGCTTCTGCTTCCTGCTTTGTTCACCTGAAGCTCCATCATGTGAAAGAACTCCAGCCACAGTGGTTGCCCCTTGCAGAGAGTCCAGCTGATTGCAAAGGATATTCCCCTTCCCTCAGTTGGACTGCAAGTTAAACCCTGTGCCAGTCAGTCTCAAACCAACTGGAACCACTCTTCAACAGTGCCAGAGACTCATCTTTTCTAAGGGCTTGTTGCTTTAAAAGTTTCTATATCTATTTATCTACTGTCAGGGTGTTTGGTGTTTAAAAGCATGTCACCCAGACCTGTCAGCAACTTACTGCAGAGAGCAGCTCATGGTTAATGCAATGGTATCATCTGCTGTCACACCTTTAATGTGCAATCAGGTAAAAGATTTGGACTCAGACTGAACAGTTCTAAACATCAGAGCTCAGACTCAGTAAATGAAAGGCATAACTGTTTTTCCTTTTATTCCCTTTGCCATTCACACCAGAGGTCTCCTGCCTCAAAGCATGGTAGGGAACAAGACCTTCATCTTGTCCTGCCTTTGCATGGCAGCTGGCATGCCTCCATTTAAGATCCCTGAGAATGATAAGAACTACAAAAGCAACATGGTTGGTGGGAAAACCATTAATGGTTTCAAAAATAAACATAGTAGGTACAATATGAGCAGTGAATAGAGCACATTTTATCAGCTCCTTATTCATTAGCAGTTCCACCTCAAGCATAGGGAATATATGTTCACTCCATTAGGAAATCCACTCTCAGAGTGATCTTTTTCCTGCCATATCAAATATAAGTGGTAAAATAGCCAAGAATAATCACAAAGGCAGGAAAAGATTTTGAGACAGACACAATTAAAAGAAAAAAGGCAGAAAATAAAAGAAAGGAAGTAAACCTCATGCAGAATTATTTGTTAGGAAAAAATATGCCTTAGCAATACAATATATCAGCCACAGAGCAATCTCTGGAGGGTATAGATGGAAATACCATCATTCAAAGTATTTGCATACAGACAGGACAAAGCACATCAGAATGTATACTACAGCAAGAATAAATCTGCCTTGGCACAGGAATGAATCATCTTCTGCTGTTATAGGTGAACCAGGGATTAAAGAAAGATTAAAATTCATACTGAAAATATCTGAGCTTTGGTTTTTTGATTCAGCACTAAGTCTAGACTTAACAGCCCTTCCCCTTTTTAATTTCTAGGATTTTTCACTTTTTAAAAATACATTGGTGCAGCAAAAGTGGAATGTTGATCTAAGAAAAGACAAAAATAGGAACAACTCCACAATGTTGTTGGTTTAAATTACAACCTGCACTTCATATAAGGAAAAAACATCTTTACTTTGAGAATGCTGGAGCTCAGATTCTCCTGCTCTGGAGACTTTCAAAACTCACTTGGACGCTTTCACCTCATCTAGGTGAACCTGCTTTAAAAGGGGTTTTGGACTAGATGACCTCCAGAGGGTCCCTTCCAGCTTCTACTATTCTGTGAATCTGTGAATGTCATCTCCAGGAGCTGCAGTTGCTCTGCCTGTATGTTTCACTGCCTCACTTCAGAATATACCATCCACTAAGCCACTTGCTGTGGGGGAATTCACTTTAACTTCCTGCAAAACTTAGTTCCTACTGGGAATTCTTACCATGGTCTCCCATGCAACATGTCTCAAGCTGCGCCAGGGGAGGTTTAGGCTGGAGGTGAGGAGAAAGATCTTCACAGAGAGAGTGGTTGGCCATTGGAATGGGCTGCCAAGGGAAGTGGTGGAGTCACCATCCCTGGAGGTGTTCAAGGGGCGATTGGACGTGGCACTTGGTGCCATGGTTTAGATAGGCATGAGGTGTAGGGTGACAGGTTGGACTCGATGATCCTTGAGGTCTCTTCCAACCTTCTTGATTCTATGATTCTATGATTCTATGTGGGTCTAGCAACACTTTGTGTGTTCAGTTAGTACATACAGCTGTGCTGCAGGTCATTAATCTCCTTCCCCTGTCCTGTCCCACATGCTCTGTTTCAAGATCACAAAACAGCCAGCTCACCTGTAGAATGCCTCACCTTGCATATGGATGGTTCCCAGCAATATAAAATATTTATTCTAGGCACTGCAAGAACATAACCAAGACAAAGTAAGAGTGGCCAGAAAGAGTCCTGTATTGGGTTTGTCTGAGCTGAAGTTAATGCTCCCCATGTGCTGTGTTTTGCAGTGATGTAGCTGGGTATTGATAACACACCAGTGGTTTGGCTGCTGCTGAGCCAAGCACCAAGGCTGTGCTTTTCCAACATTTTCCTCCCAACAGTAGGCTGAGGGATGGGCAACGTCTTGAGAGAGGACAAAGCTGGGCCAGCTGACCCAAACTGACCAAAGGGTCATTCCATGCCATATGGCATCAGCTGAGATATAAAAGCTAAGGAAAAGAAGGAAGTGTGGGACATTCACTGATGGCATCTGTCCTCCAGAGTAACTGCTACACACATTGAAGCCCTGATTCCCAGGGAGTGACTACATATCATGTGCTGATGGGAAGCAGAGAATATTTTTTTTTGTTTATTCTTGCTTCTGTGCATGACCTCTGCTTTTGCTTTTCATCCTATTAAATAGCTTCTACCTTGACTCATGGGCCTTTGGTTATATTTTCCCTCTCCCCTGGGCATCTAAGAAGGGGAATGATAGAGTGACTTTGGTGGGCATCTGGCCCCCAATTCAGGGCCAAACCACCACAAGTCCACACCTTGGTAATACTGCACTCCTCTCCAGGACATCAGTCTCCTGAGAGTCATAGGTAATGAGGTATAAATGACAGCTCAGAGACTGCTGCAAAGAAGCCATGGTTCCCAGTTGGCATTAGAGAGTCATGAAAGCAGTTCAAAGCAAACTCTTCTTCCCCACAGCAATACACAGCTGATCACAGCTCCAGTTTAGAAAATGAACCTTATGTTTTTGTCTTGGATATATTCCCTCAAATTTCAGGTTTTAGTAGGCAACTTGCATTTATATCATTTTGCTTTAAAAGGACTCTACTATGAAAAAATAGTTATACTCAGCAAACTGTATAAAAACTATTCAAGCAAAGTAACCTGAAAATCATCCTAAATGCTTTTCCCTTACACTTGGTAGCAGAGACACTTGGTGTGCCCATAGTGGGCAAGACTATGAAGAAGTGACCATCACCTTGTAAATGATGAAAATCAGCAAGTTGAGTACACAGTCCTGACTGATCATTCAGTTTTCCAAATTACATTGAAAAATTCATACAAATTACATAGCAAAATTAAAAGCAAGAATTTAATGAGCAAAGTTAATTTAAACACTAGGCAAAGGGGTATGTTCCTATTTGGTGGTGTAGATAAGCAGCTGAAAAGGCTCATCTTGTTTTGCCAACAAGCTTTCAAGCCTCAACTTTTTTTAGGATGGAAATTGCTTGTATAAGATACAGGAAGATAAACCTTTGGGTAGCTGCCATTCATTTTGAAGATCCTCTCTGCATAGCCTATTATACAGCATTTCCAGAGGACTTGTTCATTTTCACAGATTCACAGATTCACAGATTATATTGGCTTGGGAGACACCCTCAAAGGTCATCTTGTCAACCTCTCTGCAGTGAGCAGAGATACCTCCAACTAGATCAGGCTGCCCAGGGCCACATCGAATCTGATCTTGAATGTCTCCGGGGATGGGGCCTCAACCACATCCCTGGGCAACTTGTTTCAGTATTTCACCACTCTTGTTTGTAAAGAACTTCCTCCTTAGTAGCCTGCTCCAGTTTATAACCATTGCCCCTCTTCCTATCACTACAAGCCCTTCTAAACAGTCCTTCCCCAGGCTTCCTGTAGGACTCCTTCAGATATTGAAAAGCAACTGTAAAGTCTCCCCAGATTCTTTTCTTGTCCACGATGAACAGCCCAAATTCTTTCATCCTGTCTTCATAGGAGAGGTGCTCCAGCCCTCTGATCATCTTCATGGCCCTCCTCTGGACCCTCTCCAGCAGGTCAATGTCTCTCTTGCCTTGTGGGTCCCATAGCTGGACACAATACTTCAGGTGAAGTTTCATCAGAGCAGAGCAGAGTGACAGAATCATCTCCTTGTTCTGCTGGCCACATTTCTTTTGATGCAGCCCAGGATGCAATTGGTCTTCTGGGCTGCAAATGCACACTGTTGGCTCATGTCCAGCTTCTCACCTACATTCTTATCCCTCAGTACCCCCAACTACCCCTAAGTTCTCTGCAGTGCTGCTCTCAATTTTATCATCCCCCAGTCAGTTGTTGATATTGAAGAGTGCCCTGACTTAGGTGCATGGCTTTGCACTTTGTCCTATTAAATGTCATTAAATTCTCTTCAACCCACCTCCTCAGCCTGTCCAGGTTCCTCTGGATGGCAATCCCGTCCTTCAGTGAGGTTTAGTCTGCAGAAGAAGAGGCTCAGGGGAGACTTTATTGCTCTCTATAACTACCTGAAAGGAGGTTGTAGCCAGGTGGGGGTTGGTCTCTGCTCCCAAGCAAGCAGCACCAGAACAAGAGGACACAGTCTCAAGCTGCGCCAGGGGAAGTTTAGGCTTGAGGTGAGGCGAAAGTTCTTCACAGAAACAGTAAATAGCCAGTGGAATCAGCTGCCCAGGGAGATGGTGGAGTCGCCATCCCTGGAGGTGTTCAAAAAAATTTGGATGTGGCACTTGGAGCCATGGTTTAGTTTTCAGGAGGTGTTAAGTATTAGGTAATAGGTTGGACTTGATGATCTCTGAGGTCTTTTCCAGCCTGGCTGATTCTGTGACTGGCTGCACCAGGCAGCTTGTTATCATCTGCAAACTTCCTGAGCAGGCACTCAAACTCATTTTCTATATCACTGACAAAGACATGGGATAGCACTGGTCCCAGTACAGACCCTTGAGCAACACCACTTGTCACCTGTCTCCATCTGGTCACTAAGCCACTGACCACTACCCTTTATGCAATCATCCAACCAATTCCTTATCCACCCATCAAATCCATATCTCTCCAACTTAGACAGAAGGGTGTTCTGGAGGACTGTGTCAAAGGCTTGAAAAAGTCCAGACAGATGACATCTGTTGGTCTTCCCTTTTTGGTCTTCCCTTTTTGGTCTTCCCTTTTTGGTCTTCCCTTGTTCACTGATGTAGTTACATCATTGTAGAAAGCCACTAGGTTGGTGAGGCAGGACTTGCTCTTGGTGAAGCCATGCTGGTTATCTCAAGTCACCTCCCTGTTCCTCATATGTTCCAGCATAGCTTCCAGGAGGATCTGTTCCATGATCTTCCCAGGCACAGAGGTGAGGCTGACAGGTCTGTAATTTCCAGAGTTCTCTTTTTTACTGTTTTTAAAAATGGGAGTAATGTTTCCCTTCTTCCAGTCTCCAGGGACTTCATCTGACTGCCAGGATTTTTCAAATATTATGGAGAGTGGCTTTGCAACTCCATCAGCCAATTCCTTCAGAACTCTGCTGTTACAGCCACTGTTCTGAGGGCAGCTGCTGGACACGTGCAGTGTGCATGGGATTGCAAAATGCTTTCTAGCTGACCAACTGCACACTGCAAAAAGCAAAACAATCACATTTCATGTGTGCCAAGAACAACATCCTCATGTTGGCACCCTTTGACTGGAGCATGCTGCAGAAGCCACCTCATTGACACACTGGCACCTCTTTGAAAAGGTGGGAAAAGATTTTAGCTTATATATGTGGTTGGGTTTTATTGGTTAAATGATTGATAACAAAAAGTATAAAAACCAGCCACTCTGAGCAATAGATTGGGGGGTTAGGGCTTCTCTAGGGAGTTCAGTTAGGAATTCAGCTAGGGCTTCAGTTTGGGGATGCTGCTAACCATATGCTCAAAACTTCTGTTAGCTACTTCCTCTGTTAAGGGCTTCCAGGACTTCTGCTCTTAAGGACTGCCCTCGGAGACTCTGTAATGCTAGGGATTCTACAATGCAGCAATAAAGGACTTCTGAGAGGAGATTCTNGCATGCTGCAGAAGCCACCTCATTGACACACTGGCACCTCTTTGAAAAGGTGGGAAAAGATTTTAGCTTATATATGTGGTTGGGTTTTATTGGTTAAATGATTGATAACAAAAAGTATAAAAACCAGCCACTCTGAGCAATAGATTGGGGGGTTAGGGCTTCTCTAGGGAGTTCAGTTAGGAATTCAGCTAGGGCTTCAGTTTGGGGATGCTGCTAACCATATGCTCAAAACTTCTGTTAGCTACTTCCTCTGTTAAGGGCTTCCAGGACTTCTGCTCTTAAGGACTGCCCTCGGAGACTCTGTAATGCTAGGGATTCTACAATGCAGCAATAAAGGACTTCTGAGAGGAGATTCTCTGCTCTCTGCATTCCTGGAATCTTGTTGCTATACGGTAATGGGGTTAGTGCCTTCATTTATCACCCAATGGCCCCCAAATTGGGAAGAACAACACTCTGGGATGCATTTTATCAGGCCCCATAGATGTATGTATGTTGAGGACCCTCAGCTTGATCATCCCTTACAGTGGGAGGAATTTTGCCCTNTTCTCTAGGGAGTTCAGTTAGGAATTCAGCTAGGGCTTCAGTTTGGGGATGCTGCTAACCATATGCTCAAAACTTCTGTTAGCTACTTCCTCTGTTAAGGGCTTCCAGGACTTCTGCTCTTAAGGACTGCCCTCGGAGACTCTGTAATGCTAGGGATTCTACAATGCAGCAATAAAGGACTTCTGAGAGGAGATTCTCTGCTCTCTGCATTCCTGGAATCTTGTTGCTATACGGTAATGGGGTTAGTGCCTTCATTTATCACCCAATGGCCCCCAAATTGGGAAGAACAACACTCTGGGATGCATTTTATCAGGCCCCATAGATGTATGTATGTTGAGGACCCTCAGCTTGATCATCCCTTACAGTGGGAGGAATTTTGCCCTGCTGATCCACACCTAGTGCCACATCCAGATGGGGATTTTCATTGTGCAAAATCAAATGAGATACCACTTTCAGAAGCTAGTCTTGCTGCAGACATGCCTGAGCAGCTCTGTGGGAGCCAGTCCTGGTCTTTCATGACCAGAGCTAAGGATCTGGGCCCAACACATATGGCTACACACACCCTGTATCTTTACAGAGAAACTGAAGCACGACCACAGTAAATTCCCAGTGAACCCCAGTGGCACCAAAATGATCAATGCTTCACTCCTGCCAGGTAATTGCAGATCCACACTACCCTAGCAGAGAGCCCTCACTTCTGTAGAAAAGACACATAGCAACTAGCCATTAAAATTGATGTAAATGTTGGATTAGAAGCCACAGTTTACAAGTGACAAGTATTGATCTCATCTGCAGCAATACAAAATCACTGATTGATGAGTAGCAAAACACACAGCAAAGCCTGCAGAATACAGATGTGCCAGTTTGGACCATTAAAGCCACATCTTCCATCACAAGACTACCAAAGAATTTTTTTTAACTAATACAGGGAAATAATCCAATATAAAATAATAATAAAAAAACTTCCTGTGCCAAACCATTACAAAGCAGCTATTCAAAATCCAGTTGGTGGAGTTTCTTCTTTTGTCTACTGTCTTATTTTATTTTTTCAAATGGTTTTGCCATATAGACAGAAATCCTTCTGCAAATTGGACTGGAAGTCTTCTAATCCCAAATCTTTTGAAGGATAAATGGGCTGTTTCATGTTAGTTAAAATTAATTATTGTATATACATTGTGGGACCCAAATTGCTTGAGAAAAGGAAGGAGAGGAAGTCTGCAGACTGCCAGATTAATTTCAGTGCAACTCCTTCAATTTCAATAAGAATAATTTATACCACTATTACTAGAAGTAAAATATGCCACAACGTCTGGCAGCTAATGGAACCTCAGCAGCTCTGGCAGAGGCAATGCCCAGATCTCAGCTTTCTATTTTTCACTTCACTCTGGTTACTTTTGGAGATCATTACTTTGAATGAAGTCCTTCCAAAGTCTTTTAAATATGGTGATATAAGAGGTAATATATTTCCAAGATTTTTTCTTTTTTTTTTTTATTAGACACTGAGTTAATTTTCAGTCCAGTCACTCAGAAATCAACATCAACTCTTCTTAAAAATGAGTTCACCTGGTTTTACTGATGATTTGCTCAATGAAAATCATTAGTTGTGTCAAGAAAAGCTGATGGGTTGTTCTGGAAAAGAAAGTGCATTATCTAATATGAGATGAACATATCAACAAGGTTAGTTCAGTGCCACTGAAAATGTAACATTAAGAGAAACACACAAAAGGAATGTGGAAAAAAAATGCACAAGGAATTTAATAAAAGGTTGATCAATCCTTCCATCAGCAATTTACTAACTGGTTTTGTCTGTAAACCAATATACCAGGCAGGCAATAAGAACTGATCCCTGAAGGGTCGTGAAGGAGTTAAGAGCTTCCAAGAAAGAAGCCTGAAGAAAGCTTCTACATGGTCAAGAGGAGAGCCTTGTCAGGCAAAAGTATTTTGGGGAAAAAAAATCTCACAGTACACATTATGAGATGAAACTGACATTTCTAAGTAAGAATACGATTTGAGATCAAAATCACATCAATGTAATTTCCAGGGATCAAAATTGGGTTTCTTTCCATCTTCCCCTGAGAAGAAATTCTGCTAAACGGCATTAAGGAAATAAACCCACAAAAACAAAACCAAAAAAACCACAATGAAACAAAGCAACAAACAAAAAAGAACCCCATCAAAACAAAGCAAACCCACCTGAGTCATGGAAATCAATAGGAAGAACAGGTTATAAAGGGAGTGGAAACCTTTAAAAGCAGGCAGAGAAATCATTGTGCTAGGAATCACAGAGACCATCTGTGTTTTCCTCAGTCACAGCTTAACATTTTATTATTGTTGATTCCAGTACACTGAAAGTGTTCAGCTTTGGAACTTCAAAACATTAGAAAATACGACTAACAGAGAACTGGGAGAGAGGAAAACCAGGGCCTAGGGGACTTCAAAAACAAAACAAACAAAACAAACAAAGCAAACCACCTAGAATTGTTGTATTCATTAGAGGTATTTACTTGGCTCATTTACAGGAAGATGGAGGGAAGAGGGAGAGCAGTTACACCAACCCTGGGACTGACCACAGTTAATGAGTTGTGACGAAGACAGACTCAAGCAGTTTCACAGCAAACAGATTTCCATTGTTCATTAGGAGTTAGAAAATGCTGCTGCTTAGAAAAATGGCAGCTGTATCCAAGAAACTGTCAGCTGCTGTTATCAATATTGCCTTTCAAGTCTTGACCCACTGCCCAGAACGTCACTGGCTGACCTTGATCTCAATGGCTTGTGGTGGCAAAGTAATATCTATAAATAATGCATTAAAAAACCTCCTTCCATGATGGCAGACTCACATTTGTCAGGCACTTCCATACTATTCCAGGCCATAGGATTCTTTTAATGTGCTATGCATTTTCTACAGCTGCTTTAACATGGATTTATCCCTTCCTTAAACATATATTTTCACAGTGACTTGCCTTTTCATCACCTGGGGATGTCGACCAACAGCCAGCTGAACAGGAGCCAGCGTGTACTCAGGTGACCAAGAAGGCCAAGAGCATCCTGGTCTGCATCAGGAATAGTGTAACAAGCAGGACCAGGGAAGTGATTATCCCCCTGTACTTAGTACTGGTGAAGTATTATGAGGAGTGGCTGAGGGAACAGGTTATTTAGTATAGAGAAAATGAGGCTGAGGGGAGACATTATTGCTCTTCATAGCTCCCTGAAAGGAAGTTGTCATGAGCTGAGGGTAAGTCTCTACTTCCTAGCAACAAGTGATGGGATGAGAGGAAATGGTCTCAAGCTGTACCAGGGCAGATTTAGACATTAGAAGAAAATTCTTCACTGAAAGGGTTCTTAGCCACTGGAACAGGTTCCCCAGGGAAGTGGTGAGTACACATCTCCGGAGGTCTTTAAAAGACACTGAGATCTGGTTCTAAAGGACATAGTTTAGCATCAGACTTGGTAGAATTAGATAATGGTTGGACTTGATGATCTTAAAGGTCTTTTCTAATTGAAATGATTCCATAATTCTATATAGGAACAACTCACAAACTATGCTAGGTATTAAGAATTGATCTTGAAAATTGAAAATCAGGGTTTCCAGAAACTCCACCTTCTTCACCTCATCTAAAGTGCAATGACATAGCAATACAAGCATGATTTTAACTGTGCTACTGCCACTTCACTGCTAGTTATGCTTGGAGAAAGCCCATGGGCTGAGAGAGGTAAGGAAAGAATATTTTTCTTAGTGTTCTTCATGAACAAGCATGAATACAGTTCTTCAGTTATGAACTAAACAACCACCAACACTAGTGAGTATCATGCACCTAGTCTTCTGAGACTGCAAATCATGTCCAGCTGAACAGCCAAATAGAGAACTTGGGAATTAGCAGAACTCCTTCTCACATGCATATACTCACAGAACAAAGTCATGCATACAATACTCTTGCACTAGAAAAAAGGGCATTATGCTTCTCTGTGCATGTACACAGGCAAATGAAAGTGCACTGTCACTATTGCAGCCAACAGATTGAAGAACAAGAGCAGTCTGGGCTTTTTTTCCCAAATAATTAGTCCTGGTCAAATAGAAACACACACTGGCTCTGGCCTGCAAGGGGCACTGGGGAAACACAAGTGCTAAGTGCAAGTCATAGAATCACAGAATCAGTCAGGGTTGGAAGGGACCACAAGGATCATCTAGTTCCAACCCCCCTGCCATGGGCAGGCACACCTCACACTAGATCAGGCTGGCCAAAGCCTCATCCAGCCTGGCCTTAAACACCTCCAGGGATGGGGCCTCAACCACCTCCCTGGACAACCCATTCCAGGCTCTCACCACTCTCATGGTGAAGAACTTCTTCCTCACATCCAGTCTGAATCTCCCCACTTCCAGCTTTGTTCCATTCCCCCTAGTCCTGTCACTACCTGATATCCTAAAAAGTCCCTCCCCAGCTTTCTTGTAGGCCCCTTCAGATGTTGAAAAGCCACAATAAGGTCACCTCGGAGCCTTCTCTTCTCCAGACTGACCATCCCCAACTCTTTCAGTCTGTCCTCATAAGAGAGGTGCTCCACCCCTCTGATCATCCTCATGGCCCTTCTCTGGACATGTTCCAGTCAATACAGGCAGCAGCATGAAGGGCATGGGGGAGCCTGGCCCCTTGGTGTCACATCCTCATCCTCACCCAGACAAGGGATCCCTCCTAGCCTGTGTCCTGAAGGAGCTTTGCTCTCAAAGAGGCCACACTGTGCTACAAAGCCTCCATAATTTCTTCTTTGGCTTCTTCTCACATGGGTGGTGTATGTCAAGAGTGGTGCTCTCCAGGATATTGCCCTTTTCTCTTTTCTCTTGTGCTTCACACAAGCAGGATTAGCAGATTTTGGACAGCTTGGTGAGGAATTACAGCTAGAAAACAATCCAGATTCACTGGTTCAGCACTATACTGCACCTTCTAGCTTCAAAAAACTTTCATAACATGTAATAATCACAACTGAAACAGTCACTGAAAGTCTCTTCAACTTTCAGGTGCAGCATTTTCAAAAACTTGGTAGCTCTCATCCAAACTCAGTAGACTTACAGGCACACGTGAAAAGAGGGGTACATGTGGCCTTGAGAGTTGAAGTTATTGTTCACAGGCCCTGTCTCAGGTTATTTTTGCAATTTATATTGTCATAGAGAGGCCAAGAGATTCACTAAGAAAAATCCTTTTTCTGGCTTTCCTTCCTGCCGTGTTCCACCTCCAGCGTTTTCACTACACTACAAGCACAAGTATCACAGCCAAGCAACCACAAGAGCATTTTTCTTTTAAACCTCTGTGTTTCTCCTGATCCTCTTCTGTGCCTGTCTGCTGCTGAAGGTTCAACACATGTACTGTATGTGATTGCCCATGTTGGGGACATGAGGACGTGGCCAGCAGCTGGCAGGAAAAACGACATCTTACACCGATGTGATGTTTAATCCTGGGCTCCATGAAATGTATGGCACAGTAGTTATTAACTAGCTGAGCCAGCCTACAACAGCAAAAATTGGCTGCAGCTCTGACAGACAGTGAACTGGTCCAGGAAGCTGGCTGGCAGGTTTCTGAGAAAGGCAATCTATCACCAGCAGATTTCAGTGTTTTCCAAAGAAGCAGTTGTCTTCTACCAAGCTTTCCTACCACAAAGTGTCATCAGCAGAACAGGCAATGAGGCCCATTACTGGCTGACTGGTTTCTATGGATTTGTGGAAGGACACAGAATTAGCCTTTCCTGCACTGCAGTGCAGAAGCCAGTGACAAGGGACACTGGGGGCCACTGCTGGGGAGGGAGACTGGGGAGACTGCAAGACAAAATGTGTTCTGTCCAAGCTCTGACTCTCCTCTTCCCGTGGCTCTAGAGGAGTCTGTCTCAGCTAATGGCTTCTTAATTATAAGAACAGACTAGATAAAAACACACATGAATGGGCACACACATGTAGAAGTATAGGCATATAAATTTGCATTCACACATGGGGAATATACAGAGTTCTGTATGCAGAATCATAGAATAGTTTGGGTTGCAAGAGACTTTTAAAGGTCATCCAACCCCCCATGCAGTGAGCAGGGACATCTTTAACTAGATCAAGTTGCTCAGAGCCCCAAACACCCTGACCTGGAGTATTTCCAGGCATGGGTCATCTTTCACCTCCCTAGGCAACCTGAGCCACGGTCTTGCCACCCTCAGTGTCAAAATGTTCTTCCTTATCTCTAGTCTAAATATCCCTTTTTTAGTCTAAAACCATCACCTCTTGTTCTGTTGCAAGAGGCTATTAAAAACTCATTAATATATGTAGTTGTCACAGAGAGGTATGATGAAGTTGTGCAGAATTCAGCATATGACACCTTTTCTGTCCAAGCCCTGTACAGCAGAAGGATTATATTGGATATTGTTGTTATTGTTATTATTATTCTTGTTATTGTTGTTATTATTATTAAATTATTTGTTTATTTTTCCTTTACCTAGCTCTTGTAGACAGAAGCAGTCTTGGGGGAGGGGAAGGATGCCTGGAGGCTACTTCATAAAGCTGTGGTGTTGCTGCCATCTAGTGAGGTGCCCCTGTCCAGGGACACTAACATGCCCCCAACACCCCCCGACAGTGCTCCCTGGCTTTGGTAGGGACAGGTCCCAGGAGGACGCTCATGAGCAGGAGCTGCCTTGGCAAGGGTAGATCTTGGCTGCCTGCCCTGGAAAGAATTAAAACAGGTAAACCAGGAGCCCCTGCACACTTTTAGTCTGGGGCTGGGTGGGAGAAAATGCAGAAGTCACCCTTTTCCCTTTGCTTTTTCCAGTCAGCACACAGAGCATTGTACTGAAACTGGATAAGGGACAATTGTTTTGACCTAGAGAAGGGTAGATTTAGACTGGACATTAGGAAGAAGTTCTTTACTGTGTTGGTGGTGGAAGAGAGGAACAGGTTGCCCAGGGAAGTGATAGACATCTTCCTCCTGGAGACATTCAAGGTCAGCAAGCAGATCTAGTTGAGGATGTGCCTGCTTACTGCAAGGGGGTTGGACTAGATGACCACTAGAGATTCCTTCCAACTCAGTGCATTCTAGGATTCTATGAAATTGAATGGGCAGTTTTAAAGCTCAGTCATCCCCCATGGTATATAGCAATAGTGCTTGTTCCCTGTGAAAAAGCTGTAGTGCAGCCAGGTGCCAGCCTGACTAAAGGCAGTTTAGAGGGTGGTTCAAAGAGGCTGTAAAAGAACCTGCTAATGCCTGAACATCACTGCTTCAAAGAAAATACTCAGTTTATACATATGAATAGAAACACAGAACAGAATTGTTTTGGTTGGCAAAGACCTCTAAGATCATCAAGTACAACTGTCAACCCAACACTACCATGGCCACTAAACCAAGTCCTGTCTATGTACTTTTTGAACACCTCCCAGGACAGTGACTCCATCACCTTCCTGGGCATCCCATTCCAATGCCTGACCATCCTTCAGTAAAGAAATTTTGCCTAATATCCAACTTGAACCTCCTGTGGTACAACTTGAGGACATTTCTTTTCATCCTATCACTACTTACTTAGGAGAAGAGACTGATCTCCACCTCACTACAACCTCCTTTCAGGAAGTTGTAGAGAGCAATAAATTATGACCATCACAAAAATTTGTGCACAGTGTATGAGTCATGACAGGAGATCCCACCATATAAGAGTGTAGCCTGTAGTCTGGCAAAGGGAGTAATGAAATACAGCTTCTCTCCAAGCACTTTCACAGAAGAGACAGAAATTTCCTACCCATAGGACACCTGTAGGCAGTTTCTAGGGATTTAGATCACTCCACCTTAGGTAGAAATAAATAGCAGAGCCTGAGACAATAAAATGCAAAGTGCACAGAGCTACCACCTTTTCTTACAAAAATCTATGTAATTCATATGAATTCTTTCAGCACTGGTGGAACAGAGTGTCTGAAAGGTTGACAGCAAGTCTTGAAAGGGCTCCATGTCATGGGGCTGTCATCTTGCAGAGCTGTGCTACCTATACCACCTACTTGTGGCCCATCTCTTCTTCCCCAAGCTGCCTCCTGCACTCACAGCATACTTCAGGGGTAGACAGAAGAGTATAGAAAGAAGCCCAGATCCCATGTGGGAAAGGGAAGGAATGAATGACAGCACAGTTTGGGAAGCGTTTAGTTTGAATGCGATTGAGTTAATGCTCCGGAGGAAAGTAAGAGGCTTGAGCATTTGAAGTGCCTACTTAGGAGTTCTGCTTCACACTGCAGCAAAGTGGTTCTTCCACAAGGACCCTAGACACGTGGTTATCTTGCAAGGCAGACATTTGGCATATTTTCCTAAATATGTTGAAAGGCATAAAGATAATACTGTAAAATCTAGTTGGCTAAAATGTGTGAGAAGTGATGGGGAAAGGGAACACTTAAGTGCTTAGTTGGTTTCTTAGTTATGAGCCATGGCTCATCATTTTTGAGACTTTAAATGCCAACTTTTCAATGACTTGCTGTAACCTGGATCAAAGTTAAATCTTTCAGCAGTCTTTACTTCTGTTCTTGTTTTATGGATTCCACACAGAGTGACTTGATTGCTCATAGGTCTGCAATCGTGCAGAAATTACTGGTTTAGAGAGGTATGCCTTTTGGTTTGCAGTGGGATGATGGGTCTTCAAAGAAAATATTCTCTCTTTCTTTTTTATCTCAGGCTCTTATAGATTCTAAGACTAAGAGCAGTCTTATGTTGCCAGTGTTGGGGTTGGTTTTAAATATATGGATTCTCTCTTGTGCTGTGACCCTGCAACAGCTTACAAAGATTTAGCTTTATGCCTTTAGCCTAGTACCTTTAACTTGATGGCAAGACTAAACAGCTACATAGTCTTTGCAGGACTTGGGACTGCATTTTGTAAGTTGAGGATCTAAGGCAGTGTTGCTATATTGTAGAAAAATATCTGTGAGTACCACATTTGGCAAACTACCTTCTAGCCAAAGAAAGTGTATGCAAATTGTGATATTTTCACTGAGAGTTGTAATCCTTTCTCTCTGGAAAAATATAACAAAAATCCACAGCTTCAAGCTTCCCCTAAATCCACCAGTCAGGCAATAATCTGCATTCTATCCAACATGAGAGAGAAATCACACCCCTCTCTGAATTAGAACCTGTAGATGCTAAACACTTGAAGCAAACTATTTCCAAACCTTTATCAGACTAAAACCTATATGATGAGTACAAATGGTACTCACCCAGAGCAGAATTAAAAAAAAACCTCTAAAACTTGGATGGAGTTGTGAGGGTTTTTTAATAAGTAAGAAAAGGGGATAGCTTTCAGAGAAAAAAGTTAAGGTAGCTTCTTCTGCTAGATCCCTGGAGTAGGTGACCTTAATTCACAGATTAAATATAAACAGGACTTTGTCTTTGAAATAAATACAGTGGTTGCATCACCTTTCACTGTAATGGGACTGGCAGTAGGAAGAGAGTGAATTAGTGAGGTGCTGGAGTGAATGAAGAAGGAAAATTTTTGGCAGAGGGTTGAGACTATCAGGCATAAATAGCTGATTTGCATCAGAGCTGTGAGGAATGAGATCTGGCAAAGCAAAGGATCTGGTTAAGTGTTAGTGAGAAAAGAAAACCAGAGGTCCATTTGGCTCTTCAGGGACCTTCACCACTCCTTCACTGGTTTTCTTCCCTTCTCTCCCTTTCCCACTAAGCAATGCTCACACTGAACCACAAGCTATTCCACACATGATTTATCACCTAGAAAGAAGCTACAACCAACAAACATACTGCACAAGAGAGGAAGCAGATTTACTTCACCACTATGAAGAATTTGCACCTGAAGCCCATATGCAAAGAGATTAACTCAAGCCTGTCAGGATACTACTGCTGTTTGCTGAGCCACACCAAGCAAGAGCACTCTTGTTAATCTTTGCCACGGGAGGGACATATTATAATTTATAACATTACAAGTCTCACAAAAGGAAGAAAGCCAAAAACAGCAAGGAAAAAAAAAAAGAAAGGTTGACAGCAAAAAGAATAAACCAAAGGAAAGCAACATGCAGCTAAGAGCCATCTTATCCTACTATATCTGTCCTCCCTCTAGACACCCCTGTGGAGCTATTGTAGTAAGGTTGGCTATTTATTATATTATAACCACTGCCACTTGATTTATTGAGCCTTAGTTGCCTCAAGGAGTGAGAAAACCTCTCTCCTTTCTCAGCTCAGAACAGAAGAAAGTTTTATTACCATCTCTGTGGCACAGCCTGGCCCCTTCTTAGAGATGCTATTTCTGGCACAGACTGATTGAAAAGTGCTGCTGTCCCCCCACATGGCTGCTGGGTTGACACTTTTTGACATTTCTAAACAACTTGTGCTCTTCCTGCCAACTCCCTGTTGCTTTCTAAACCTTTTTAATCCTGAAGAATGCAAACTAATCTACTGAGAGAAGAGAAAGAAGCTGGTCCTGGGAAGCAGAGCTGGAAATGTCAGAGTGGTAGAAATGATAAATGATAAATATACCCACTAGGGAAAGAGACCCAATATGGGGTTGGGGCTGGTAAGAAATTTTGCTAGTGCTGAGGCATGTTAATGTTATCAACTAGAAAGAAACACACAGCATATTATTAGGCAGGACTGTGTGATATCTACTTAAAGAATGGTTTTGGGACAAGCACAAAGTGTGCTTAATCAAGTGAAGTAAAGCAGTGGACCCCGAGGGAGATTTAAACTTCTTAGACCTAAGTATGGCTAATAAAAGTTTACAATTCAAGAGCATTTCCAACAGCCTTTATTATTATTATTGTTCTGCTGTGTCTGATCTTTTGAATGGAAAGGTCAAAGAGCCAACTGTGTGTGCTAACATGATTGTTTTATTTTCCATAGAGCTTCCTATGCATTCAGAGAACATCAGTTCCCATCTTCTAGCTTTCCACCCTGTACAATTACACTGCAGTAGGCCTCTGTGTTCCAGAAGGAAAGAGAGCATACCATGATAAAACTATAGACTCTAGAGTTTGAACAGCATCTGTCTCTTTATTTTCTTTCATGCACAACATTACATTTGAAAGAAATGTCCTTGCAGTCAGAGTTCTTTGCAGAAACAAGGCTATTTTCAGCCAGGTAACCAGGCATCTAAAGACAGGGCTTTCCATCTAGGTTTTAGGTAGCAAAATGCAAACATGATTTACCCTCGAGCACCCAGCACTCTACTAGCGAGAAGTCTAGTCTGAAAAAATTGAGCTGTAATACACAGTGAGGACAACAGTCTGAGCATTTCTAAGTCAGACCTTCCCAGGTGGCCTGGTGGTCTTAATCCATTAGTCTAATATGCCAAAGACAGAATTTTACATTGACTGTGTCTGGCTGGAGCTGGCTGCTCAGCATTTTTCCACCTCAAGCATGCCTATCCCCCACCTCAGCATGGTTCCGTTCCCAGCACAGCCCATCTCCCCACCTCAGCTTCTGTCTCTTGCTGCCATTCCACAAATCTGGAGAGAAAAAAAAAAAAAAAAAAAAAAAAAGAACGACACTTCACCTCCAAATCCTTCTTTGTACAACCAAGACTGTTAGAAATTGGGAGGTGAGTTTTTAAAACCTTCACAGGAAGGTGTGCAGCATTCAAAAAACCTGTTCCCCACTTGAATGCAATTGCAGCAATGTAAAGACTGACTAAATACCAGATGAGTTCTTTTGCTCTTTCAAAGTGCCAGAGAGAATTGACTAGTACAGGCCAGAAGTTCAGGAATACGAGCCAAAATTAGACCAACATTGACTGGTACAATCCAGAAGTTCAGGAATACAAGCCAAAATCAGGCCACTCAGTACTGACAGTAAGGCAGAGTATCAGGAGATGGTCTGACACTATTCTTTTTCATTTTTTCATTCCTGCAGCATAGTAAGAGAATGGATTAGACATTGACATTTCAACAAAACTTAGGAAATGCATCACCAATAAAAAATAACCTGTTTCTTTTTAGTACAAGGTTCACCACATCTCTAACTTCATGGACAATACATAAGCAAAGAGCAAAATTCAACCTTCGACCAGTTTCTTTGTGCCTACTAAAGGGCAAGATTGAGAAGAAATACAAAAACATCAACAATGACAATCTATGGAGTAAGTATCTCAGGTTACATCCCAGGTTAGCAGATTTTCTTTGACATTTGACAACATATATTCCAGCAGGACAGAGACTCCCTGCTATGAAGTACCTGCTTATGAGAAAAACTTCTAGAAGAAAGTGAAGAGAAAAACTTAAAGGAACAGAGAACTGATTATAAGTTACATGCTGTCTGCATCCATCAAAATCTTGAGTTTCTCTTACACTTTTCTCTGACAGATTATTCCTGATACAAAGTAGAGAAAACTGCCATTGAAAGCACCTGCACAAATGTAAGGAAATTACAAAGCACTAATTCTAGTGACCTTCCAATTTATATACCCCAAAAGGATTTTGGAGCTTGGAGCATCCATCTGTCTGCTCTGTACAATGCAATGACTGTATGCACAGTGGCCATCTGGCCTGGAAGGAGTTTGACACTGAAGCAGAAGCAGCAATGAAGTATATTAGCAGTACTGCTTACTCCTGTGAATATTACTAATCCAGCTGCATTAAGCTGGAACTCATTGGATTCATTAGACACTCGAAATATATAGTACAAACCAGAACTCTGTGTTACCTTACCTGCCCTTAAGATTAATTAAACTCTATGAGGTTATGCTAGGCAGCACAGGCTAACTGAGGAAGAACAGCACAGAGAAGGAAGCAACTCAGTGGAAAAACAAAGAATCTATTCACAAAATTTAGCTGGATCTGCAGGATTTGCCAACTCTACTTTTTGCAAAGCATTCAACATACACTCATCCTACTTATACAATCAAACAGTGGGACTTTGACAGATTTTTCGTCTCAAGTTGCCTTTCAGTATATCACTGAATCTTACTCATACACCCAGTAACAAAGGATCTGCTGAAATATAGCTTAAACCTTCAATTGCTGAAGGAGGCACACAGAGGTTTACTGTAGGCATAGTACTGAACACAGGAACTAAACTTGGAGGTTTACAGCATGAGGGTCACTTGTCAGCTTCATCACTGGCTTGTAACATCACCCCAGGGACATCCTCCCTCCTTGTCCTGCCAGGCACGTGCAGTCAAGGAGGTTCCTCCAGTGCATTGACAATAATTTCTTGACACAGGTGGTAGAAGAGCTGACATGAAGAGGAGTACAGGTGGACCTTATAGCAATAAACAAGGAGGGACTAGTCAAGGATGTAAAGGTAAGGAACAACCTTGGCTGTAGCATCCATGAGGTGGTGTAGTTCAGAATCAAATTCAGTAGGCACAGAGCCATAAGCAGGATCACAACTCTGGACTTCTGAAGTGCTAATTTTGGCCTCTTCAAGGAACTGCTTGGAGAAGTCCTGTGGTATAGGGGTCTAGATGGTTAAGGGTCCCAAGCAAGCTGGTTAATATTCAAATGACTGCTTTGGTTGGACCAAACTACCACAATTATGTTTCTTCCAAGCTCAAGATCGGAGCATCACCAAGATAAAGAAACCAAGTAAGAGGGTTAGGAGACCTTCAGGGTTGACCAGAGGGCTGCTGAATAAACTAAAGTGGAAGAAGTATATAGAACATGGGAGAAGAGTCTGACCACTTAGGAGGAACACAAGAATGTTGTCAGAGGATGTAGGGATGTGAGAAGGAAAACTAAGACCTTCTTAGAACTAGACCTAGCAAGGGAGGTCAAGGGCAACAAGAGAGGCTTTTTCAAGTATGTTGGAAGCAAAAGGAACAGTAGCAGAAATGTGGGCCCACTGCTGAATGAAGTGGGTGTCCTGGTGACCAAGGAAACAGAGAAGATGGAGTTACCGAATGCCACCCCACCTTTGCCTCCCCACCTTTGCCACCTTTACTGCTAAAGTTAGCACTGGAGAGGCCCAGACTTTCAAGACCATAGATGGACTTATGAGAAAGGAAAACTTTGCCTCAGTTAAAAGAAGATTGGGTTAGAGATCAATTAAGTCAACTGAACATCCAGAAATCCATGAGCCCTGATGGGATGCACCTGTGAATGGCAGGAGTCATTGCTAGACCACTCTCCATAATCTGTGAAAAGTCCTGGAGGATGGGAGAGGTGCCCGAGGACTGCAGGAAGGGCAAGAAGGAGGACCCAGGTACCTGTAAGCCTCACCTCCATCCCTCAAAAGGTGGTGGAGCAGCTTGTTCCTGGTGCCATCTCAAAGTATGTCGAGGGAAAGAGGCATATTGAAATGGATTCACCAAAGGCAGGTCACCTTTGTCCAATCTGATGGCCTTTTATGAGAGCATAACTAGATGGATAGAGGGGAGGGCAGTCAATGTGGTCTACCATGGCATCCTCACAGATAAGCTTAAGAAGTGTGGATTGGATGAGTGGCCAGTGAGATGGATCTGGAACTGGTTGAAGGACAGGGCTCAGAGAGTTGTGGTCAGTGGAGCTGAGTCTAGTTGGAGGCCTGTGGCTAGCAGTCTCTCCCAAGGATCGGTACTGACTACAGCATAATTCAATGTATTCATCAATAATCTGGACAAAGGGATAGAGTGTAGCCTCAGCAAGTTTGCTGATGATACAAAACTGGGAGGAGGGGCTGACACACCAAGAAGGCTGTGCTGCCATCCAGCGTGACCTAGACTGACTAGAGGAGAAATCTAATGAAATTCAGTAAGGGCAATTGCAAAGGATTGTATCTGGGGAAGAACAACCCCAGATATCAGTATGAGGTGGGGGCTATCTGTTGGAGAGCAACTTTGTGGAAAAGGATCTGGAAGTCCTGATGGATAGCAGGATGACCATGAGCCAGCAATGTTCCCTTGTGGCCAAGAGGGACAATGGCATCCTGGGGTTCATCAAGTAGACTGTGGCAAGCAGGTTGAGGGAGGTTATTTTATTCCCCTACTGGCGAGGCCACATCTGGAATACTGTGTCCAATCCTAGGACCAAGGACAGGGACAGAAATAGGCTACAAAGATGATTAGGGGACTGGAACACCACTCTTATGAGGGAAGACTGAGAGAACTGGGTCTTTTCAGTCTGGAAAAGAGAAGACGGGGGAATCTCATAAATGCTTATAAATACTTAAAGGGTCTGTGTCTGGAGGATGAGACCAGTCTTTTTCAGTGGTGTCCAGTGACAGGACAAGGGGTAACGGGCACAAACTTGAACATAAAAAGATCTAAACATGTGGAGGAACTTCTTTAATTTAAGGGTGATTGAGCACTGGAAGAGGGTGCCCAGAGATGTGGTGGAGTCTCTATCTCTGGAGACTTTGAAAATCTACCTGGACATGTTCCTCTATGAACATGTGTTCAGCTTCTCTAGGTGAATCTGCCTGGGCAGGAGGGTTGGACTTGATAGTCTACAGAGGTCCCTTCCGCCCCCTACTATTCTGTGTGATTCTGTAATTACATCCAACCTGATTTAGGAGCAGTAGCTGGGAGTGCTGGTGGACAACAAGTTCACCACAAGCCAGCAATGTGCCCTTGTGGCCAAGAAGGAACAGTATTCTGGGATACATTAAGAAGAGTGTGAGCAGCAGGTCAAAGCAGGTTGTCCCCCCTCTCTACTCTGACCTGGTGAAGCTGCACCTGGAGTACTGAGTTCTGAGCTTCCCAGTTGAAGTGAGACAGGGAACTACGGAAAAGAGTCTAGCAGAGGGCCACAAAGATGATGATTAGGGAACTGGAGCATCTCTCCTATGAGGGAAGGCTGAGAAACATGGGGCTGTTTAGCCTAGAAAAGAGGAGACTGAGAAGGAATCATTCCAACGTGTACAAATATCTAAAGGGTGAATGTCATGAGGATGGAGCTGGGCTCTTTTCAGTGGTGGCCCATGATAGGACATGTACAAACTAGAACACAGGTTTCACTTGAATTTATGGAGAAACTTCTTTCCTTTGATGGTGATGGAGCACTGGAACCAGCTGCCCAGGGACATTGTGAATTCTCTTTCTCTGAAGACTTTCTAAACCTGCTTGGACATTGCATTCCTGTACAACCTGATCTAGACATACCTGCATTAGCAGGGAGTTGGACTAGATGATCTCCAGAGGTCTTTTCCAACCCCTACCATTCTTCAAAGGAAGATTTTCTCCTCTCTGTTTAGCATAGTGTAGCTCTGTTCTCAAGGGACATGGTAT
Source organism: Indicator maculatus (assembly GCA_013399975.1). Lineage (NCBI taxonomy): Eukaryota > Metazoa > Chordata > Aves > Piciformes > Indicatoridae > Indicator > Indicator maculatus. The sequence goes on from VXBD01005097.1 coordinate 854,918, forward strand.
GATATAAACATGATATAAACAACAACAATGGAGGTAAATACCATCACTCTGTAAATCAATCTTCAAATCTCTTGAGGTTAGGATTACTTCTCTCTCAGATGGGCAGTATACTCTTAACCTGGATTCTGTTGCTGTAAAAGACACATTTCCTTTGTGAAACAGAAAATATTTCAGCAAATATAAAGATATCAGACTCTTATTCAGGGGAAGCAGGTGTGTTACAGAATGTCTCAAGACAAATTCTTCCAGCAGAGCTTACCAGAGACATCCTTAAGTGAAAGACAGGGAGAAAAAAAAAAAGAAAAGAAAAAACAAAAAAAAGGAAAAAAAGGAAAAATGGCCCATAGATAACCTTTTAAAAGGGCATCCTGGCAGTGAGCAGTCATTTGGCTTTTGAAAATCTCTGGGTCCCACAGACAAAATCCCTCTGTTTCATCTTTCCAGACAGAGAGTTCAGAAATGTAAAAGAGCACTTTACTTATAAAGAGTAGGGGGAAAGCTCTGGGTTTAATTCTTGCCAGTCAGTGCTGAAATGCCCCTACTCCCCTCAGCTTCTCAAAGGTATTTCTAATTTGTAAAATTTTTTTTTCCCAAACTTTTCTTTCTGAAATTAAGGTTTGAAAAGATCTATGAAAATGCTCTATGTCAGAGTAATGGCCCCAATTACTTGTATACAATGTAATACACACAGCAATTTGTTGTTACATAATAGTGGATTACTCCTCATTATTTCCCCTCCTGCTGCTAAAGGTCACAGGCTACGACATCTGGAGAAAAAAAACTTCCATTTACATATTTGTATTCTTTCCATGTTGAGCTCGTTTTGGCTCGGAATTCAGAAATTTGAAATTCTTGTATCCCTGCCCATACACCTGGTAAGATTTGAGACAGATTACAGAATCCTTGAAGATTTTTTTTATGCTACATGTACAACAGAACTGCAGAACAGATTTTCTCAGCTCGTTTGCCCACTTTCATCTGGACTAATACACTTGAAGTCACAGCCATGACATTCTGTTTCCCAGCTTTAGACACTGGCAGATTAGGGGGCCCAGAAAATCCATCTCAGCCCACACACATCACTGTAACATGAGAAGTTCAGACTCCAAGAGGTAGTCCACTGCATATCCATAGTACAATTTACACCTCATGAAGTGTAAATTCTTTACCTATGACCCCCTTTAATTTATGCTTCACTCACTGAGCTTTACAAGTGCTTTCTCTCTTATTAATAGTTATTAATTAGCCCTGAGGCAAGCATTCCTTTAACTTCACCTTTATTTCCATTGTAATTATCCCTTGTACAACAGCAGCCTCTTATTTTGTCATGCCTGGTACACATATATTGGAAAACGTGTTTATCTACAGAGTCACACAGACTATCACAATTTATAACAGTGTGTTTAATTCTTTAGAAGCAAAGTGAGTACTGAGTGCCTTGAGCTCTTTGGTGAGAAAATGGATTTGTGCTAAACAGCTTAATGCACTGGGAAGTGCAGAATAAACTAGATGTGGCAATTTTCTGAGTTTCAGAACTTCAGAATTACTATATTTTTATGACAATCACCAAGCTTGGATGTCATTATCCAAGATGATATTTTTCTACAGATCACTGTCCCAGAATGGATTTAAATAAATTAATGGGGAGTTACAAAACAGCTCGAATTTAAAACACTTTATGCTTAAAATATGAAATGAAAGAAAGAAAACCTGTTTGGGAGCAATTTTGTCTAAATCTTACTTTTCAGATAAAACTGTATCAGTTCTATAGGAGTTGTGCTTTCAGATGGGCAAGCTAAAAGTAAAGACTAAAGGGATAATATGGGAAAATGCCTCTGTCTTATTCCTTTTCCAAACCACAGCAAAAGTACAGACCTCTTAAATCTATTTTTTCCTGACACTACCCAGGTCACATCAGGGAAGGGGAAAGAGAGAAAGAAGGCAAAAGTATTTATGCTCAGTCATTGAAACTGACATTACAGATGATACTACACTTTCTGAATTGGGAGGGTGAAGGAGCACTGGAACAGGCTGCCCAGAGAGGTTGTGGAGCCTACCCTAGGTGGTCCTGCTTTGGCAGGGGGGTTGGAATGATAATCTCTGGAGGTCCCTTCCAACTTCTGATATTCTATGATTCTATGATACAGCCACTCTTGTGTGAACAAGAGTAGAATCATAGAATCAACCAGGTTGGAAGAGACCTCCAAGATCATCCAGTCCAATCTATCACCCAGCCCTAAGCAATCAACTAGACAATGGCACTAAGTGCCTCATCCAGTCTCCTCTTGAACTTATTTAAATTCCCAAACACTTTTAATGTAACAGGATAACGCAACTAAATTAGTTATTTCAGCAAGACTTGATAATATCACATCTTTTACTGCATGATGAAGTGCCATCTCCATCATGCAGTTTCATAAAATACATTCATCATGAAAAAAACAAACAAACATTTACAGTAGAAAGTCAATAGAAACTGCTAATGAGATGATAAAAACTTTCAGAGCACTAATTATGTGTCTAAAAAGATTGACACATAGTGCTTCCAAGGCAAATCCCTGCAAGGAAGACCTGTATAGTAATATTTTCTGTTAAACTCACTAGTGATTCTTTTACCCTTCTCCAAGTTCATAACTTTCTTGTTCTTAGCAATGCTGTGGAAAGATAAAAATAAACCACAGAGGAATCTGGATTTGCAAAGTAACACAGCATGACTGCTGAGTTATGAAAATATAGGAAACTATCTTTGTGCCGAAAGCAGCAGAGTTTGAATATTTCTATATTGCTTTAGTCTGATGAACAGACAAGTTTGGCCTATCTGTCCAGTTGCTGTTGCCAGATACTGGCCTTCATAAGGCTCAAAAGCACCCCAAAACATGAAAAGGCAAAAGGGGGAGGGAAATACCCCAAAAATGAGTTAAAATTTAACTTTTTTTTATTAAATTATCCAAAAAGCTGCTCATTTAGGTCTTGTCTTCTTTTTATCTTGTCTTCTTTTTATTTTATTTTATTTTATTTTATTTTATTTTATTTTATTTTATTTTATTTTATTTTATTTTATTTTATTTTATTTTATTTTTGTTTCTTTTCTTTTCTTTTTTTTCTTTTCTTTTCTTTTTTTTCTTTTCTTTTCTTCTTTTCTTTTCTTTTCTTTTTTCTTTTATTTTCCTTTTTCTTTTCTTTTCTTTTCTTTTCTTTTCTTTTCTTTTCTTTTCTTTTCTTTTCTTTTCTTTTCTTTTCTTTCCTTTCCTTTCCTTTCCTTTCCTTTCCTTTCCTTTCCTTTCCTTTCCTTTCCTTTCCTTTCCTTTCCTTTCCTTTCCTTTCCTTTCCTTTCCTTTCCTTTCCTTTCCTTTCCTTTCCTTTCCTTTCCTTCTGGTATACCATTAAGTAAAGTAAACATCTCTGAAAAGGTTTCATAAAGTCCTCACAGGACTTTCTATGTTTTAGGGTGCTTGCCAATGAACATATTTTTAAATAACTGGAGCTTTTAATAGGATTAGCTGTAACTGGGATTCATGTCATAAAGCAGAATTAGGCTTGAGCCTGTAGTGACAGATAATGAGGAAGATCTGGAACAGAAAAACTGAAGTAAGAACAAGCTGGGTTATCTAATATATCATATTCAAATGATTAGATGTGGAGATCCATATAAACTGGAAAATCTAAAGAACAACAGGAAAAACATGTCCTAATATGGTTTCAAAAATGCATATATTTGCTATAAAAATTTGAGTCTGCACAAACCTGGACTTCTAACTCAGTGCCTTCCTTGGGAAAAGGTTTGAAGAGCCAGAAGCTGTCCTTATACAGGGTGACTAATTATGGAAACTAATATACTAAAGCTTTAATAAGGGCTGTTGGCAAATAATTATCTCCATTAGCATTTCTATACTTGTATGTATTGTAAATTGTTGTTAAATGATGCCCTTTCCTGTCAGATTCATATCTACTAGGGCAATGGTTTTCATGAAAGCAATTTTAAATTTTGGGCAAGGTAGACACAATCTACTGAAAAGCAGAAAGATTTAATGAAACCAAGAACAGTAGCTGTACTGTGTATGCAGATAGAAATCTTCAACTCATCCAAGCTGTTGAGCAGCCAGAAATTAAAACAGATTAAATGGATTTCATGCTGCAGTGTATCATGCAAGTAATTTCTTCCCTGCAATCAGTAAGTCTCCAAAGGTTTTCATTAATTCCTCCTTAGTGCTGATAAAACAGAAGAATAAAACTTGTTCAGCTGATGATAAAAAGAGTTGGGCTATCTTTCTGGTTGTTTATTACTATCACCTTTATTGTTGCTGCTGTAGTTATCATTATTTTAAGTATATGGTTATTGTTAGGGTGTTTACCAGCACGTAATATGATGTAATGAATTAACATTATACATCACAATATTTGGATAAAATGAAATAATCATATGAATTCAATATTATTAGGAAGCTACATAATCCCTTAAATAAAAACAAAAATAAATCTATGTTTATCAATATAGCTTGAATTTCAGTGTTTGGAAGGGTAAGTAGGAAGAATAGACATCTGTACAGCTGCACCCATCACCGCCCAGTATGAATCACTCCTGTTTGAATTCTAATGCCCTTTCTGTGGTTTCAGCACTTTGGAGAATCTCACTCTGACACTCATTCTGCTCACTAAGCAATATATCATCCAGTTAAAAAGATCAGTGAAGACCAAGTTTCACTAATAGACTAAAAAAAAAAACAACCCTGAAACAACACAACTTCATCGATTATTTAAAAATCTTAATTTGGGCTATTTTAGTGATATTATGCAAGTCTGAAGTGTTGGACAATAGAAAAAAAAATCGTCATTTCCAGTAACAGAAACAATTCTTTTTTTCTTTTTTTTTTTTGAGATTTAATTTTTTTAGACCTTAAGTAGCTTTTAAACTTACAAACATATGTATTGTACACAATATTTCTATGTGGCTTTAGCTCAGGCTTGATTTTACAGATTACACATGGCTGTTTCTGTGGTGCTACAGTAAATACACCTTTCTAACTGAAAATTGGAATGAAAGGATTTTGTCTTGGGACTCTTCAGTGTGAAGTATAATAAGATGACCATCTTCCTATCTTATTTTTCTCTGACCCCAGGTCGGTGCAATGATACATGACAGTTCCCTCTAAGGAGAAGAATTAGAAAAAGCAACACAAGAGTCTCACTCAGGTATTGATAGGATAGGTTGAGTATAACAAAAAAAAACAGGGAATAACATTTTAGTAGAAACATTTTCATTTTGTTAATCTCTTGGAAGAAACCCTCTGCTATGTGTACTTTTGTCTTTATACCGTGGGAACCATCTGCATTGCTGTGTTTTCATACCATCTGTATGTGATCATTGAAACAAGCACAGAAGTCCCACAGCCCAAATGCTGTGCACTTCTGGAGCCCTCCCAAAAGAATGAATTAATGCTTGAGCTAAAGAAATGGCTGAGACTTAAGATCACTCCCCATGATCCAGTCCTGAAGACAGCAAAGCACAGCTACAGGAAGCTGAGATATAAATAAGTGCCATACATATATATATACATATATATGTATATATATGTGTGTGTGTGTGTATACACATACATATATACTTGTGTCTTTATATACATATATATATGTATATATAATACCCAGATACTGAGAATATTTTCTTGCTGCTATTTACAGCGACACAAAGCAGGATTTGAGATACTACTAAGTGCCACTGGATTTCATTTGGAAAGGAACAACCAAAGCAGTATCCTTTCTAGCAAATAGCACATCCTCACAGGAATGGATTTGCAGGCCAAAACCTTTGGTAATGAAGACCTGACATCTGCACTACATGAATCTCAGGGGAAGTTAATATCGAGTTAACTGCGGTGTCTTAGTTTGAGACAACTCTCACCCGCCACAGTTGGGGGGTGGGATGGGGGAAAGTAACACAAGAAGCCTTGTGGTTGAGATAAGGAGTTTACTGGAAATAACACAATGTGCAATTACCTTAGCTTGTCATAGAAAAGCAAAAGCAGAAGCAGAAGCCAGCAATAAAACAACTCCCCTCACCCCACCCCACTGCCAGCCCAGCAGAAAAGAGCAACACCCCAAAACCAGAAACCAGAAGCAGCAAGCAGAAACAGGAAGGTTCTCATGTTATAATCTGAACTCAACCCATGTTATATTTTGCTGCAGCATGCCATCAAATATACATCAGCAGATTCAAATGGCCCAACCCATGACATCCAGCCTGGCCTTGTGTGTTGAAAACACATTGAAGTGCAACTTCTGTGTGAAGCTCATGGAAAGGTTCTGTCTGCACCATCTGGGACTACTTTCAGATACAAAACCAAGTACAACAAGGTGGGCAACTGGGAGATCCACTTTAAAAGCACAGTCAGGGTAAAGCAAGCAGCCCCTGATGTGGATGCACCTAACTCGTTCTGAGACGTCAGTAGGTCCTACTTGATCGCTCTTTGTGGATTTGTCCTCAAATCTAAGTCTCACCTTCCTGACTTCAGAGGAAAAGTCATATTTTAGGTAATCTCTCAGATTACTTCCTAGGTAACGTCACAGTGTGCACACATCCACATTTAGCCTGTATGCAGAGCTAAGCTATAGCAATTCCTCTCATCTGATGACCACTCCCCAGCAGAAAAAGGGAATTGAGAAAGCAAGAGACGACCTGTGAGATGAAGGGAAAAGAGATTTACTAGAACAGCCAAACTATACCAATGCCACTACAAAGTACACAAAGTTATATACTCAGCCCAGCAAATGTACAGATGGTTGGACTCAATGGTATTAAAGTTCTTTTCCAACCTAAACAATTCTCTGATAGTGGTAACCTGGAACGTGAAGAAAAAAGGATTTTCATGAACTGCCGTGGAGTTAGTCCTTAAAAAAACCACCTGTATAAACACTCATTTTAAATAATTTATGCTACAAAAAGCAACAACAGCAAAACAAACAATCAGACAAAAACACACAAAAGAAAGGAAGGAATGCATATTATTTAAAAAAAAAAAATTCAAGAACACTTACTACTCTCCCCATCAGTTATGCAAGAAACTAAAGTAAAGGCTGTGGAGTAGCATGTAATATGTTTTATCTGGAGAAAAGATGAGGATTAGGTAATATTCCAAAAGAATTTTTTTCCCCTCATTTCCTCAACCATCTTTTTTTCCAGAAAACAGAGAAAAGTTTTTTCTAACACATTCAGAGGAAATTTGGCTGTATTAACAGTCAAGGCTATACTTTAAAAACATAAGTAAATACCTATGGATAGTCAAGAGTGCCTGGAATAAGTCATTTAACTCCTGCACCCATGAGGAGGCCAACACAAGAAAACTTTGGGGGACTCTCCAAGAGTTTTAAATGCTCATTTAAGTTACTGGTTTGGATCTAGACTGTTCTGGAGAAAGGAATCTCTGGAGAGAAAATGCTATTTAGATTTAAATTTCCCCGTTAATCACAGCACTTCAGAATGCATTGGGCCTCTCACAGACAACTAAACGCAGACAAGGACCTCCTATGGGAGTACATCACCTACTCAGCACCTCTTCAGTCTTCAGTCCTCTGTCTTTAGGGGATGTCAAGTCTTCCCAAAAGTTCCTACTGGAGCAGCTCGTTTAAATCAGTGGTTACTGAAACAACCTTTGGGTTTGCTCTAGGAACTCAACAGATTCATTTATACAGCTTCAGTGGAAGAAACTTGGGTTTACATCTTTTCTCTCTCCATTTATCATACAGAATCTCTGGCTTCTTATGAACAAAGGAGAATATATATATATATAATTGTGTTCCATTGGTGAGATATATCTGAGTATTAATCACTTCATGAACGCTGAAATACATTTCAGAAGCTGGCCAAAGCCATATATAAATTTCAGGAATTTTAATGGGTAACAGCAGCAAACTACTAGGCAGTGCTGCAACACTTCTTCTGGGTGAAGATCCTGAATTAAAATCAAGATTACCAGTAGAAAAGCACTGCCAAAAAATAGCTTTGAAATTTCAAACTCCTTTTGAAATAAAGGTCTTTTTCTAGACAAAGCTGGTGTTGCTTGCCTCTGAAAGCTCCCTACTTTCATTATATGGAGTTTTTTCTTACAGCTGTTAAATCTTATTTTCACAAGAGAATAAAAAAAAAAAAAGAAAGGCAGTTTTGCACATCTAATCATTAAAGCAATATAATTTAGGCCCTTATTGAGTCAGTCATGAATTGTCTTTCTTGTGATCTCACAATGTCATAATATTCTTTTTGATTAATGAGGATCCTACAATTACAGGGTAGGAACCGTCATGCTGTACTGCAGAGCCTGTCTACAAGCAAAAATTACAGTTAATGTTAATGCAGTACCAAAGACATAGGGGTGGAATTATTACTGTCAGCAAATCAAAAGGGTCTGCATCCACAAGACTGATAGCTTTTGTCATTTCTGGAATGCAATTCTGGGCTGATGAACTTTCATGTGAGAAGTCATAAATTCCTACTTCCTAAAGCTGTACTCTTAATGTTGTTGCACAGCTTATCTGGAATGCATCTGCCCACCCAGGGGGCTGGCAGGTGAGGTCAGAAGCCTCTGAGTGTGAAACAAAAGCATCCTAGAGAAAGGTAGCCTGACTACATGGAAACTATCACACCAATAATAACCAGTTTCAGGCTTCACAGTACAATCAACCTACAAGCTAGCACCAATGAAGAGCAAGGCAGAGGGAGGCTAGCAGAAGACAGTGTCAAAAGGTCAATGAAAATCAAGTCTAGAACTATTCAAATCAATATTTTTATTGTTACAAGTTACTTGCTTCCTTATTATTTGCTAATAATACCTTTTCCCAACTGTAATCACACCAAAAAAAAAATCACAAATGACTGCACCTCATGGTGTAACCAAGATGCTTGCTTTGTATCCACGTGTCCAGACACTGATCACTGCTGTAGAAGCACCAAAATATTTTCTCTGTGATTTAAATAACTTAATCCCTTGACTAAATGAGAGAGGGACCTGAAAATTTTAAGTGCTGCTGAACTACTTTTCAGATTCTGCTCTTGGCAATTTTAGAGAAAGTACTCTAAGCTTACTTGTGTACAAGTACATACTAAAGATCAAAACCATAGGACTCAAAATGTGAAAATGAGTTTTTCCCTTTGAAAAATAAATACTCAGGATGGGAATGATTAAATAACAAGAAGTACAAGTGATGTCAAAACCCAAAATCTCTTTGATGCTGTATGTTCAGAACACACTATCATCTTCCTAGAATTATCTGCTTTTGTCACATCTCCTTCTTTAATTTCACTTTGGTAGGATGTATCATGTTTGAACAACTCAAATGGGAAGGCTCATTCCAACTTCCAATATCTCAATGCTTTAACTGAACATGTGCTTTGCAGTGGAAGAGACTGGCTGAAGTAGCAGTGCAGCCATTATCCAATGGAGAGACATCCAGCTGAAAGCCATTAACCAGAGAAAGAAAAATACTGCTCTCAGGCTTTGCCCTACCAGTTTTTTGATGCCTGTAAAGAAAATCATTTAGCCCCACACCAGAGTTCACCTCTACGTGAAGACTTTTTTCATAAATGCAACATCCCCTTCAAATTAACAGGTTATTATAAATATTTATCTTAACTTGGAAAGGCAACACAGCTTTAGGAAAATGGTTCTAGAATGTGGGAGAAAATAGAAGCAAAAATACAGGGTAGGACACGAGCTAAGAGGCTTCAAGGAGCAGAGAGGGGGAAAAGAAACAAAAACATTTTTGACCTACTGCAAGCTTTTGAAGTTCTTGGTAAAAATAAGTCTGTGATAAGCAGGAGGTCAGAAGACTACCTGATTCTTTGGCATTTCAGTTTTAATTCCTATAAAAATTTTAATATTAGCCACACTATTTTAAGTACATTTAGTGATGTAATGATAATCAATTGTCAAGTCTGTCAGGCAAATAAAAGATTCAACTTTACATTATGCTGATGTTGCTAACATCTGTGAGAGTTTAGCAACTAACTGAACTGGTCCTAATATTACAGTGGACTGCTCCATTTTGCTTAACAAACATATCAGAGGAAAAGGTCACACTAAAGCTCCAACAAATCAATATATTCTAGGCAACAAATTAATCCTATACATGGTAAGATATTAATAAATTTGTCATTGTATATCCTTTCTCAGGAAAAGTTTCATGCAAATAGCATTTAGGAAGCTGAATAATGCTGTGTATTCCTTTATGTCATTTGCTAATACATTAAAAAAAAAAATTGATTTTTCAGAACTTTTTGAAACTCTTTCAGAACAAAGAAATTCAGACAGAAAAAATAAAGTATTTGAGGAGTAGATCTAATAAGCGTTAGCAGTGAATGTTTAACAAAAAAGCAAATGAACATGACTAGTAAGGATCTTCATGCCTGCCTCTGCATTTCACTCATCAGAAGGTTAAGAATTCCTGAGCCAAAAGTTCTGTTCAGGGCAATGGTGAGCAGCTGTTGATAGATTGAGTCTCCATAAACTTGTCTGTCTTCTTTTTAATGCATTTTGAGGAAGGATTCATGCAGACAAAGCTATAAGCAATGAGAACACATTTTGGAGGCTGACCACCAGCAACTGCCAAGCATCACATCTTCTCTCAGTTCTCCTTCCAGTCTCTCACCAGCCAGTTGTTTGGTTTGGTTTGGTTTGGTTTTGTGGTTTTTGATGTTTTTTTCTTTAATTCCAGACAGCTTTAGGACAGAAGATGAAGTTGATGTGCCCCTGTCCTGTCAGTAACACTTCTATATCAAGACCACACAAAAACATTGGCTAAAAGTGCTAGGTGCCATGACCTGGGGATATACAGCCTATCTTACAGTATTAGCTGAAGTGACCACATTCCTTTTCCCTTTGTTAATCTCAGTCCAATTGTCATTTGCTTCTAGAATTTAATGGCACAAGCATTAGAAAGGACTCAAAAAAAAAATCACCTCTCTCTAAAGGCACTCTTGGAAGCCACTTCTCAGCTAAGAATGGCTTCCTGTTTCCACTGATGTCATTGGAAATTCCTTGTGGTTTGCAACAGCACAAGCCTGTGGTGGGAAGCAGCTCACCTCTCCTAAGTGAGGAGAATTGGTTCCTGTCTGTTCTGTTCTTGGCTTCTACATTCATCATCCTCATTTTATAGCAGAGATGCTCATCCTTATAAACTGACATCCCATTTCCTCCCATTGCACAAAAGACAGGATGCAACAGCTTGAACTTGCTTTATTTAAGCCCTTGGTTGCTGCAAACTATAATCCTGAACAAACCCATGCAGAAGTTTGTCAAGCTTCGTCTGCAAAGTATTTCAACAACCTCATTCCACTAGTCTTATACAGGCTATTCCACAACCTTCAGTAGGTTGCTTGCTATTCCAGATCATTAGAAACTGTCTTCTAATTATCAGCCTGAATTTATTCATGTGATCCCTTTGTTGTCCTGCCAGTACTGTTCTGCAGCAACGAAGTTTAGCCACTACTGAGTTGGGTTTGGATCAGCAAGTTGTTACTTAAAGATAAAAGGATCATCATATTGCATTTGTTTATGAATGAAATCCCTCTGTAGCTGTTTTAATAGAAAATACGCAGTGATGTGCTGAGAAACATAAATTAATGTCATTGACAGTTAAAATGATAGCTTACATGACAATTAAGAGTATTCCAAAATTGTAATTCATGCTTTAAATGATTAATATCTAATTAACTATATATGTATATCTCTGTAACATAATTATCTCTAGCTTGTTAAATGCATAACTGTTCTAAAAAATTTAAGCCATTAATAATAGAGTAATTAAAAATTATCAATAATGTGTTTTGAGTTAATTACATAGAAAATGTATTTATCACATGCATTAACCTGATGAACTGATTTGGCTTGTTAGAAGATGCCTTTGTATTCTACTTGTATCTTTTGTAGTACTTGAGCCTTCTGCTGAAGTTAAAACTCATCCACTCTGGGAGCCACAAATGCCTGCTTGTCTTCCATATGAAGAGTTTGCTGGCTCTGGTTATCTACTTCAAGCAGCCATCCCTCAACCTTCTGCCCACTTTCACCTCTCAGGCAGTCCCCATTCACCTCATTCACCTTCCAGTGCTGCTGAGAGATAGATTCACAGCAAGCAGCTGGACAAGTCCCTCACCTAATGTACATAAGGGAAAAGGGCCACAGAGCAACCACAAACGCTGCCACTTTCACAGAGGTACCCACAGAGGTTCTGGCACCCACACTTTCAGTGGAAGCAGGGGTCTGTGCCAGAGGATTGCAAGGAGTGGCTTTTCAGGACACTTAAACTCTGTTTTCTGGCACAGATAAGTGGGAAGCTTGCAACCTCCAGCACTGCTGCTACAGCCAAAAATCAGAAGTATTTGCTTCACTTTGACTTTGTTGTTTGTTGCCTTTAAAACAAGTCAAACAGTTATTGAGTAAAGTACAGGAAGGTAGAGCTGCTCAGGATTAAAAACTTGCAGCATTCATCTGAATAACAACTGTCAGGCAAAGATTAGTCAAATTCTCAGGGCAGGAAAAAAATATTCAGTTTCAACACATTAACCAGCATGTACTTTAGATCCTCCAACAGCTGCTTAAATACTTGAAGCACAAAAAGTAATAAGTACTATTTCCCAGTACGTGGTTGGACTGTCAGGCCACAAGTGATGCTGCCCAATTCCTCTGTTCACTGGTTAAACAAAACAGAACTCAAAGAATCATGGAATGGTTTGTGTTGGATGGAACCTTCAAGACCATCTAGTTCCAGCCTCCAACCATGGACAGGGACACCTTCCACTAGACCAGCTTGCTCAAAGCTCCATCCAACCTGGTCTTGAATACTTCCATGTGAGAGGAAAGGACAGGCTTGCTTAAAGCTTGACTCTATTATAGCTTAGTGGCTGGAACCATTCTTGTGAAAAAGAAACAGACTCCACTGTCAGTATTTTTGTTTCCCTCCAAAACGCTTTAAAAACTGGAGGCAAACAATTTTGCCACAGATTAACTGAAATTTTCTCCAGTACCTGTTGAGCCCTATCCACTGGCTTGGCATAAGGATATATCAAAGGTAGGAAAAGCTCCATTTTTTGAGAATTGCAATTAAATACCAAGAATCAAAACAATACTTGGCTTCAGAGAAACAGTCTGTTAAAATAATAATGCTACACTCTTATGCAGTGTTCTTTATCTTTAAATCTCAAGCCTGTTTATAGTAAATGCATGTGTTATTCAGTAGTTACAAAATACTTGCTTATAAAACCCTTACAAAAATGCTTTCACCCTCTTTAACACACTTAGGAGAAAAGACAACCTGTAAGACCCAATTCAGCTCTTGATTGCTCTGGCAGGTGGAAGAATTGCCCAGAGTAATTCCACTGAGAACCCAAATGAACCTAAACAACTGAATGTCCAGATCCCATTTACATATAACATTAAAAGGTCACAGAATTAAAAACCTAGTTCAAGTTCACTGAAATTAATGGAAAACTTTTGGGTTTCTTCCCACCTAGGGAAGAGACGAAATAGGTGAAATACTTACCAAAACTTTTGGTGTTGCAAGTACAAAATTACCCTTAAATACAAAAGTTCTACTGTTGCATATGTTTAGGAGACAGATGTGGAAGCAAGGCAAGCAATCAGATCCTTGGAATTAATAAGGTTTCCATGGGACAAAAAAATCTTCCAACTGTGGGATGCGCAGCCAGTACCCAGACCTACTGAAATACATGAGTAAAGATTTAGGCAAGATGAGAAAGAAAGTGAATGTCAATACAGAGGGAAAGCTGTAAGAGCATTAACCAGAAGAAAACACTTCCAAGAGATGTTACAGTAATTCTTACAGTGAGAACCAACAGTTTCACTACTAACCTCACATTGCTTTGGAGGTCAGTCTATAGCAAGAAGCATTTTCAAGTCATACATTGAGTTTCTACAGGTTCCTTCAATTTATGTGCTGTACCAAAGAGAGAAAAGACTGCAACTAATCCCATTTTCTACTTTCTTCAGTGGTGACCTTTCAGACAAGGTCATGTTTACAGTGGTTAGTGCCTTAGTCTTCTGCATGTCTGCCTATAGCAGCATGCTGTGGATAGTAAGGAATCTAAGATGACCCAGGCAGAATTGCAGAATTTAGCTAACACTGCCACTAGGGAGTCCTCATCTCAGGTGTAATGCTTCAGTGCAATCTTAGTGGCAGAGACAGAATTTTATTGGATCCTGTGGAAGCTACCAGATTGTGGGGTCCTGAGGTGTTCTTAAATGGAGGACCCGACGGGAGCCAGATCATAAATGCTCAAGTAGCTTTGTTGGGCAGTTGGGCTACTCCAAGCAGACAGCATCAGGGTAACCTTAAGCCATTTCATCAGGGTGACAAATACAAGCATCACAATCACAACCCACAGTTATCAAAGGGCATGCAAAACAAAAAAATGCATGAGAGTTTATAAGAGAGCTTATATAATGATACCAGAAGAGGTATGGGAGCCAGGAAAGTGAATGGATTAACATGAAGGGAAACATATTCTTTGTGTACTACAACTCAGCACTCTCGTGCCAAAGCCCAGCTGTCTTTATTAAGAGAGTGGCTTTGTGCCCCATGTTGGGCACCAAAAGAACACAATGGTTTAGTTCAAGAGCTAAACTCTCCCCTCCCCTCCCATCTCTTCTCTCCTTACCAGGAGATAAGAAGGGGAGGAGGGGGAAAGAGGAAGAGTTTTCTGTTGATTTACACAGAATATTTCACTCCCCTCCTACAAAGGTATCAGATTACATCAGTATAGGTAGGGAACAGAAGGAAAAGGGAAAGGAATACCCATCCAAATCCCATAATAGGCAAAAATGCAGACACCTGCTCAAGGACCAGAAAAGCCAGAGGGTGACCAGTCCCCAGCTTTCCAGGGTTGTAACACCACACAGCCATGAATGCAATAGTCATAAATTCATGATTCTGATAGTGGGAAATATACCTATACATATATATATATGTATATACACATATTATGTGGTTCAAACCACTACACCAGTGATAAGCTCTCTGGGGTTAGAAAGACATTACAATGTTTAACCAGGCATCCAAGCAGAAAGACAGATGTTGCTGTCTCTCACACCATTTCTGAATAGCCTGATAGCATATTTGTGGGCACATTATAAATACTTCTTAGATTTTATTAGACAGAACTTACCATGAAGAT
>VXBD01005097.1:879855-985907 GCA_013399975.1 Indicator maculatus
AAAGAAAAGAAAAGAAAAGAAAAGAAAAGAAAAGAAAAGAAAAGAAAAGAAAAGAAAAGAAAAGAAAAGAAAAGAAAAGAAAAGAAAAGAAAAGAAAAGAAAAGAAAAGAAAAGAAAAGAAAAGAAAAGAAAAGAAAAGAAAAGAAAAGAAAAGAAAAGAAAAGAAAAGAAAAGAAAAGAAAAGAAAAGAAAAGAAAAGAAAAGAAAAGAAAAGAAAAGAAAAGAAAAGAAAAGAAAAGAAAAGAAAAGAAAAGAAAAGAAAAGAAAAGAAAAGAAAAGAAAAGAAAAGAAAAGAAAAGAAAAGAAAAGAAAAGAAAAGAAAAGAAAAGAAAAGAAAAGAAAAGAAAAGAAAAGAAAAGAAAAGAAAAGAAAAGAAAAGAAAAGAAAAGAAAAGAAAAGAAAAGAAAAGAAAAGAAAAGAAAAGAAAAGAAAAGAAAAGAAAAGAAAAGAAAAGAAAAGAAAAGAAAAGAAAAGAAAAGAAAAGAAAAGAAAAGAAAAGAAAAGAAAAGAAAAGAAAAGAAAAGAAAAGAAAAGAAAAGAAAAGAAAAGAAAAGAAAAGAGACCACCTAAAATATATTTTCATCAACGAAGGGGAAACTAACTCCTCCACAGATCATTTTCATTTCTTTGTTGCACTTTATGCTTTTTAATTGTGTAGAGTGGGCTACATAACTTCCTCTTTGAGTAGATTCCTTACTGAAAATAGTTTACCTGCTAATAGAAAGGCAATTAACCTTGAATTGTAAGCCCTAAGAAATGGCATGGCATCCCATTGTTCTGTATGTGTGTACAAACTCAACCATACAGAATATGAGGCAGGGGGTGGGAAGGGATTTCCTTTTAACTGCTGTTGAACAAATGACCTAAAGCCTGAGGACTTTAGCTTGGTATTTTTAGCATTACACATGCATGTAGCTTTCTTCTTGCCCTTTTACATTGTTAACATTTATGGCTTCAGGGAAAGCATACTCTGGTTATTATGCAGCCGTTGAATGTATCCACAACTACACTTTACTGGCAAGCAGGCTAAACTCCTGCTTTTCTATTTGTTGCCATGTGTTGCAAGGAAGTAGATTTTTACACTAGTCAAAATACCTGTGCAAACTCAAAGCCATTTCAATACAGCAAACATGATAGGCAAGTGGATTCTACTGCAAAACTAGACTTTTGCTGGCTTGCAACAGGAGGTGTGCCTTCCATACCCCTGTCCCTCCCAGCAGGCAGCTTCCAAAGATGCTGTCACAATAGGTTTGCCAAGCCTTCTAATCCTCTGTTACTTGTCCTTTGGTAAGAAACAAACAAAAAAAAAAAAAAGTCAAAGCTATAAAAGAAACATTAAATAAGTACTGTGCACACAGAGAGACAAAGGTTCACTTGGTATAAACAAAGCATGGAAGGCAAGATATCCTGATCAGTCACCCCTCTAAGATTAACCACAAGTACATCTCCTGCTGTTTCACTGATATGAAACCACCATAAAACTTTCTCTTTTCCTGTTATTGTATAAATGGCAGATGTGTTAAACCAGGACTCCTGGACAGGCTGGAGAGGTGGGTTGAGGACAGTCTCATGAGGTTCAATAAGATAAATTGCAAGCTCCTGCACCTAGGTCAGGGCAATCGTTGGTATCAATAGAGACTGAGGAATGATGAAATTGAGAGCAGTCCTGCAGAAAAGGACTTGGGGGTATTGATGGACAAGAAGTCAGACATGAGCCAACAATGTGCACTTGCAGCCCAGAAGACAAATTGCATCCTGGGATGCATGAAAAGAAGTGTGGCCAGCAGGTCAAGAGAGGTGATTCTGCCTCTCTACTCTGGTCTGGTGAGACCTCACCTGGAGTACAGTCTCCATCTCTGGGGGCCCCCTACACAAGAGAGACAAAGATAATCACAGGTCTGGAGCACCTCTCCTGTGAAGACAGGTGGAAAGAATCAGGGTTATTCAGCCTAGAGAAGAGAAGGCTCCAGGGAGACCTCATAGCCACATTTCAATATCTGAAAGGGACTCATAGAAAGGCTGGGGAAGGACTGTTTAGAATGGCTTGTAGTGATAGGAAGAGAGTCACTGGTTTTAAACTGGAGCAGGCTACGTTTAGGTTAGACATAAAGAGGAAGTTCTTTACAAATGAGAGCAGGAAAATACTGAAACAGGTTGCCCCAGAGATGTGGTTGAGACCTCATCCCAGGAGACATTCAAGATCAGACTAGATGTGGCCCTGGGCAGCCTGATCTGGCCGGAGGTGTCCCTGGTCACTTCAGAGGGGTTACACAAGATGACTTTGGAGGGTCGCTGTGAATCTGAATCTGTAATGCTCTCGAGAGCAATGATGTTACTCCCGGGTTCATTACAGACAAGAACAAGTCTCTCCATTGGTGAAAATGGCTCAGGTGCAAAACATGTTTTCAATGGCAAAGTCATCAAAACCCAAAAGCATTCTTTCTTGTGATCCCACGGGTTCTTGAGGAAGGTGTTGGGCTGCAGGGGGAGCTCTACGTCCATAGTTTTAGTGCAGCAGCTGAGGGAAGATGCTCCTCCGAATAGTGACATCTCAGAGATGCATCCTCTATAGGATAGCAATACACAGACTCTATAGGGACCAGTGGAACCTTCTGTATTGCAGGACAGATTTCTGCCTGTGTTAAAACTGTGCTCCCTAACACTACAACTTTGTCTCATGTGCAAATACTGTTTGATATCAACTGATACAATACTTCCAGGCTTATTTAGCACATAAAATCTGTCCTTCTCTCAGTGTTTCAATGCTCAGCTCTTCACAACACAGTCTTTAAAAAATACCTCTGTCAGCACAAAGGATGCTCATATCAGTATCTGCTTAATTTACCATCAGTACAAAGGAGATAAAAAGTATAAAGAATGTTTTATGGTCAATCACGTCATAAGAAGTTTAATTTTATAGTATTCATATGGCTAATATATGACTGCTAAGTAAAACTGCAAAAGTAATATACAAATATTACACATAATTTGAATCTGAAAAGGTTTCACAATAATCTGTGAGTCTGTAGAAAGTGCAAGGTGTCTGCTAATTTTGTTAATCTAAATTGATGCTTTATTTAAATTTATAATTATTTTTTTTAAGGCAGTATGTATTCCATTTAGTAGATAATTAAGCAGACTGGTTGTATTTTATTCAGTAAATTCTGGTGCAGATTTTCCTGCAATACACAAGGAACATAAGGCAGTCTGTAAGCTACAAGAACATAAGCTATGAGTACTAAGTGGTGACTTAGGACTTAGATATATTTCTCCAAAGAAAAAAAAGACTGAATTTTAAGGAGTGGAGGCTATTTCAGGTACAATAACAGTCTTAACATAGTACAGCAACAATCCTAACAATGAAGTGCTTGAATGTGGCACTCATAATAACTAGTATAAAGAACTTGTTTACAACAGCAGCCATCAAAGTGAGCAGTCTTGACAAGACCTCTATAATCCTGAAAAAATACATGGCTCTTTTCTGGGCTATGCTAAAGCACAAACCCAGCAGTTTGATCATATATTTTCCACCAATCATTGCTAGACATGAAAGCTAATATTTTAGCCATTTTCTGACAACCTGCTTTGAGTCAGGCCTTCCAGGAGGCTGAAAGGAATTGTGTGTTTACAGCAGGAAAGACATGAGTAAATACTCAAGAAAAAAATATTAATGGGGTACAAGAGTCATTACAGCTGGACTGTCTCTGGCAGCTTATTTATCAAGGTTTCTGTCTTGCCCCATTGTCTTTTAAAGTCACTCAGCAGGACTCTGTTTTGACTAGAGAAAGCAGAAGACTAATTTATAGACCATTTCTCTCCCTTTTATCTCAAAAACAAATTTCGCAGTTTAGTTTAGTCCCAGTGCTGTCAAAATCATACATTTAGGGGGAAAAATATGCAGAACACTTAAAGAAACTATTAAATGTAACTATGAACATGAAAACATGGATGTAAACATGAGCAGATCAAGCAGTTTTAAAAAGGAATTAGCAGTGCAAACACATGACATAAATATTTAAGTAGGATAACTTTTTAATATGGTTTATGTGTACATGGTAGAGGGAATGTACAGCAACAAAGAACCATAAATATCCCCTCACCTTCATTGACATTCTCATAACTTTGCAAAAAAATGTTGTAATTTCATGCAGAATGTATGAACTTGCATTTAACAGTGTGAGCCAGCAATGCTTTCTTTCTTAAAGCAAAACAGAAACACTGCTACAGCTTTTACTTTGTGCATGCATGTGTGGTTATCTTCCTTTCACCCTTCATTCATACTTGGGCTGAGAGGGTAGCTAGGGACAAGGTGGTTGTCCACAGGAATACCTCATTTGAGCCAGAAATATCTCTGGTTACATTCTAATCCTACTGTCTGTGGGGATTTTGACAGTGGCAGTTGTAAAGAAGGGGGACAAATAGCAATTAAGCTGAATGAAGAGAGTTTCTTACATTTCCTTTCTAAATACGTTCCATTCATTGCTCCATCGTTGGCAGATGTGTGTTGTCCAAATACCCACCCAATCTTTCTCCAAGCCCAGCTCTTTCTACACCAACCATACACTTAAGCCAAAGAAACTCTTACTCTCCCTTGGCCACAGCCATTCACCCTTTGTATGGTAGAAACTGGTTTCAGTCACCTCAAAAACATGCATGCTGCTAAAGAAAGATTCCAGTCTTCTGTCACACCTTCTCCCCTCTGCAGCAGTGGCCCCTGGTCTTACTTGGCACTGTAAAGCTTTCCAAAGCTAAGGACTTATCACCTCTTCCTGGAAGTGACAATAACCCAACCAGACAACCACATACTCAGACAAAAGGCCAGCGTGGTGAGCAGTCTCTTCTTGCTGCAAGATCCAGACAAGATCATCCACTGTCACTGTATCAGGAGAAATCAGGGAGGTTTGCAGGCATGGCTTTTCTCCCCCTTTGATGAGTGACAAATCAAGGAATGAAGCTCAGAGCCTCATGGCTAATTTACTGCCAAGAAGGATGAAGTGGCTCCCAGGGACTGCTCTTTTATTAGCATCCCAGATCCGACCACTCTGCCATTTACTGTGGGCTTGGCAGGTGCTCTGCGGCTGTGGCTGCTCCACAGCAGAGAGCAAATATTCTGTCTTTTTTTCTCAGATAAAGAAAATGTAGTCTATGAGACATAATAAGAGATTCCCCATCACCTCTGCAGAATGTACAAATGCCATAATGGTACACTAGTTAATACACAGGGAGAGAGAAAGAGAAATAGAGCACTGAATAAGAGTCCAGCCATCTATACATTGCTGAAAAATGGTTTCTTTCCCACATGATGTATGGAAACAACTGCCTTAACTGACTGTATAATGTCCCTTCACACAGACAAGGCCAATCTGCCTGACAGATGATACTAAGGCCAGAAATGCCTGAATGTTCTCCTAGGGCCACAAAACAATAACTCTGCACTAGAGTTGCCACCGCTATTAAGACTACGTGAGAGGTATTAATTATATTTGCAGCAGAAACAGAAGTGAAGGCTGTGCTATAGCAGTATAATAATATTGAGACTGTCATTTCCCAGTCCAAGCACCTCTAATTAAGTCCCAGCTGAGGTCTCCTACTCAGGTATATAGTCTTGGTTTCAGAGAAGGGGGGGTACATCAATCAATAAATAAAAGCAAACATATTCATTGCATTCCACATAAAGAAGGCCAGATGTTTGGAGGGATTTGTGGGTATCTGAGGAGATTGGTTGGTAGTTTTTATCTAGAATTTACTCACTGTCTTATTTTGAAATTAATCAACAGCATTCACATGGTAGAACCTTACCGACCCTAAAGTCCACCAGAACTTGATACCTTTTAGGCTTATTTTGCACATTGTAAATCAAGACTTGCTGTAGAATGAGAGCACAGGAAAAAGCCTGCCATAATCCTGCTCCATTGATGATACCTAATATTCAGCAAAGCACTACTATACTCCATATTTGACAGCAGGACTTGGTATTGTGACACCTTATGTGGCTGTATACACTTCCAGTTCCCGGAGTAGTGTATACAGATTTCATGAACAAAAAAAAGAGAAAGAAAAAAAAGAGAGAAAGAGAGAAAGAAAGTGAAAGGGAGGAAGAAAGGAAAACAACAAAAGATGTGCAGAGTTAAAATATTTTTAAAAAAATAGAATGGAAAGGAAAAGAAAGGAAAACAACAAAAGATGTGCAGAGTTAAAATATTTTTAAATATTTTAACTCTACACATCTTTTGTTGTTTTCCTTCCTTCCTTCCTTTCACTTTCTTTCTCTCTTTCTCTCCTTTTTTCTTTCTCTTNCTTTTTTTTTTTTTTTTAATGGTACTAGAAACCTACAAATATATGCTACTCAATAGTTTTAATGAAACTTTGTTCCTTGTAAGGAAGAACATTTTGTTCCAAAAGCAAATTTGGGGAAATTTAAAATTTTTGAAATCCACCTACTCAATGAAATTTCAGACTAAAAGTTTTAAACTTGCTCCCATTTACTTTGCTTCAAGAAGAAGGTGTTGGCACTCCTCTTTATTCCTCCATTTGCCAATAAAATGCTTGAAAACAAATGAAAAAGAATAGGAAATTACAAATGTGAGCATAACTGAAAAGGAAATAAATCACAGTGTTTTGGGGGGAGGGATATTCCCTTTTATATCAGATATTTCATTTTACTTCTAATTTCTTGAGTAGACAGTTCTTTCATGTGTCTACCTTGCTGATTGCTTCCCCTTTTAAACTAGTTTTCTTGTAGGTTTATAAATTTAATTCTCTTGGGGTGGAGTTGTTGAAAAAAATCATTACTTAATGGTTCATACAATTGCTATATCATTTTCTCAGATTATTAAAAAACTAATAGCATGCTGTTTAATTAGACTAGACAATGGGAAGCCACTTAAATGTTAGAAATCGACTTACAAACTGCCTCTCTTCTCCTGCACTACCAAGCAAGACTTTATAATAAATCATTATTCCTTATAAATTAATTTAGCGATTACAAAGAGCCTCAATCTTCATTATATTCACCTCAGTTTTACCTATTTCTGTAAGTTATCTCATTTATTTGTGTCAAGAGCACTATTAAATATAGCTTTAATTTTTCAGAGCAGGATATCAAAAGATGCTAGGGGATATTATTGGTAATGGTCTGAAACAGAGTTTTTTGCTTATCCAAAGCATGAGCCTCTTGCTCACAATATCAACTCTCACTCCACATCATGTCAATGCTCTAGAGCCCCAAGCAAGGGAACAGGGTATGAGGTGAAAGAGCTGTTCCTCTGCTAGGCTTTGAACTTAGATGACAATTACTGTCAGCTGGACCACAGACCTCTTTTCCTAAGGAAATAAACCTGAGACCTCCAATTTATTCCACACTGCCTGTTTAAGAGTCATTATACAACAATGGCCTTAGGTCACTGCCAAACCATGGTGAATTTAAAGTAGTGACTTACAGGGGAAAGGCTCTATGTCATAATCCCCTAGGCACATGATCCCCTCTGTCATGCCATTTATTAGGCTGCTTGACCCTGGTATCACATTTATTTATACCATAATATTTCATGTTGTATAGTCCAAGGTTAATATAGTCTCATTAACAGCTGCTGGTAGACTCCATAAAGCTCTCTGTCCAACATCATAGCTCCTACAGCAAAGGCTAAAGTGGGGGAGAGAAGAGCAGCAGGGGAAGGGGAGGGTGGTAAGGAAGCACTATATTTTGAGGAAAATTCTAAAGCAGCAGTGGTCTCCAGGCCACCATTAGCTAAGCATCTTTCTTCTGTTACTCACTTAGAGGTAACAGTGTACAGAGAGTGTAATCCTTCCAAAAAAAAAAATTTAAAAAATCTATAGAAGGATGATAGTGATTTTTCATTGTTGTATCTTTGTTACAAAATTCCAATTTACTTGACTTGTAGCCAGAATTTCACCTCAGATGTTAAGTAGGCTGCTGTTTTCTGACGTCCTCTGAACTTCTGGAAACCAAGCAGTCTTTGTCTCAAGGTCTTCTCTGATACAATCATGAGGGTCTCTGTGCCTTGGTGCTTTTATATATGAGTCCTAAATTTGGCTAAAAAGTTGCTGAAAGAAGTATATTTTCTGAAAGTGTAAGATTCTCAAGGCACTGGGGGTAGGTGGTGAGTGGGGCAGGCAGGGGGGTGTGTGTGGTTTGGCTTGCAAAACCAGACAAACTTCTTAGAAGGCTTTTCAGTACTAGGAACTCAGTAGAAGCTCATCATTCCATTCTTAACCTGTTTAATGGAACAACAGCTCTGGAATATTCATCAAAGAAAATAAGCTAATAAATCACCTAAGAGACTTCTTCAAATCTAGGTATTAAAGAAATACATTGGAACTTTTAAAGGGAGTAAAACAGGCATATATGACAGAATGTGCCAGAATGTCATAGCAGGAATAAGAAGAGAGTATTTATTTCTCACATATGTGAAGGAAGAGAGCACTACACTTGGCAGCCACCTTTGATACAGGGGCAAATTTTGCCCTTGCAGGCATATGTCGTTCTGAAATAAATATGCAACATCCCCTCACCAAAGAATTCACAATCCAAAGAAAGAAAATCAGAAGGAGTGGAAGACATGAGAAGGGTCACAACAAAATTATTTGTCTTAGACCACAACCCTGTCAGGCACAGGAGGAACGTGAGAACTCCTGGTTCCTATTCTACGTCAAACCTAGAGGACGAGGGGTCAGGTCCAGTCTGATTTTCTTCCATTCCTCCCTGCATCTCCCTCTCCCTCTAAAATTACTGTTCACATGAGGATGCAGTTTGAGGGCTTTGCAACACAACAGGTACACACAGTTCAGGGAAGACATGAACATATTCTGCCCATGCTTTGAAATGCCTAAGAATAAGGCAACTCAGATCTGGGAATGGTAGAGGTACATCAGCTAGGGCTCAGATCCATGTCCATATGTGCTGCCTTTCAGTACATTCACATTGCTCATGCGTTGCTTATTCTTGCTCCAGTTCTTTAGAAAGGGTTTGTCCAAGGTAGTTACTTGCAATAACAGGGGTTTAGATTCAGAAGGTCAGAAGGTCCTTTAGCCTGCAATTCCTCTGAATAGTCTAATTCCCTTTCCAGCCATATTCCATAAGCTGCACCTTTCCAAGTAATAGCACAGCTGACCTTTTCCTTACCCACAACAACATCTCTTACTGAAAGCAGAAAAATTTCTTTATCCTAGCACTGGTGACTGGGCAAAATAGCATTCTGTTCACACACTAATGTAAAGAGGTAACATGGGCATCCAAAGAAAGAATTTTATCTCTAAAATCTATTATTTTACACTATTAGGCCTGTCTTTCAGTTACATTTTAACATGGGAGAAGCTGTTCCAAACGGTGAACGTAAAAGTGTGCTGTAAATTTTAATGAAGTAAATAAGTCCCTAATAACCATAATGCCAACACTGCTGTGTTCTTGGTAGATGTTAATAAAGCAAAATTTTAAAAAGAGCAGGGAGCATTCAAGTAAGTGCCTAAGAAGCTTAATATAATTTGCTAATTCAGCTATTCACACTTTGATTGCACAGCCCCTGGTCATCTGCTCAAGTACAGCTGCTTCATGTAAAAACAAATAAATTAAAAAAAAAAAAAGGTAGTTTTATTGTCCACCAGATGTCCCAGCTTGTAATACTTGCTGCTATATTTCAGGTCACCCAAGGTTCAGACACATTTAGAAATTGATTATTCTTAGATGGCCAACCTTGCAACAGTGGTCGAGGCATTTGGGCCATGGGTTTCGCCCCCTGTGAGGAGGGGAAGCTTTTGAGGGGTGAAGCCAACATGGTTTTGTGTTATGAATATTACAGGCACCCCAAATATAATTATTCAGAGAAGGAGCTGTAAAGAGATGGAGAGGGAAGAACTCAGACAGCATATGCTCTGCCTCATAAGGCCACTGAAAACCAGGACTGTTTTGCTTCCTGAGAATGAATTTGTTGTTAAAGAAAAGGTATCAAAGCACAAGACACAACAGCCACTGCTGTTCTGCACCAGTACTCTCACTGCTCTTGATAGGGAGCTAGACCTTGGATGTAATACAGACAGTGCTTCTCCCCAAATCACATGTAAAAATCAATGGAGCAGAATTATCAGCTGGAGCTAAAACATTTTGCATCAAGGGTGCCTGCTGGTATGCTACACAGAGCAGGTTTGAAATTGGCAGGCAGGGTTTTGCTTATGGATTTTACACTGCTGACAACTAAGGAAAAGATGGACTGGAGGAAAGGAGAGTTTGTTTCTGCAAATACATCCTCCCTCAGAGGGAAAAAAGGGCAACAGTGAATGGAAGGCATCTAAGCAGAGTCAGGGACCCCTGCCAGCCACCTTAAAGGCACAGCTATAGTTCACCAACCCTAGCATCAGATTCCCATCAGGGCGAAGACAGAAAGCTCATGATTTTACACAAGGGTGCACCACACCCCAAATATTGTCTTTTTTTGCAGAAGGTACAAAGCAGCCTGAAACTTCCCAGACGTGTCAAGATGTTGCAGAGCAACTTTTTCTTAAGTGAGACCTGCACAGTCTGTCTTAGCAATTCAAGCATCTGTTTCTCACCTTCTCCAGTGATTTATAAGGAGCAATATCTTGACAGGAATATTTTGCCAGGAACAATGTTGTGCTGCTGTACATAACTTACACAGCGCTGCATGAGACAGGAAAGGTTACATGTTTCTCAGTCATCTACCTCTCAGTGTGCAGCCTTTCTCTGCATTCTGAATTTTAGCAACTGTATGCAGACAGCATTTCCCTGTGGTGCTTAAACTTGCATTGCAATTAATAGACCAGTGACTAGATCAAAATCTTTACCTCTTGAGTTTTGCTACTCTTAGACCCAAAACAGAGAACAAGAGAAGAAATAGAGGAATAGTCAGGTACTTATTGCACATTAAAATGAAAGTCTCTTTTGTACTACACCAAGTACTGCATTTTGGAAGGGTTATTAATGTCTGTGAAGGAGCTTTAAATCTGAGATTGGACAGCTTAAAAAAATTCAGTCTAAGCTGTTCTCCAAAGCCTGCATTTCTCACATTTGTTCCTACAGTTTTTCAGCTCCTTCTTGCTCATTTTTGCCCTGTCAGCACTTACTTGCTTCTCATCCCCACAGCTGACTGGCTGCAATGCCCATGCAAGCCAGTTTATCAGAATTGCCTGTGTTCAGCTCCTCATTTTATTATCCAGTCTCAGCTGAAAACCACAACCAAGCCCTTGAGTGCCCTTCAAAATCTTGGTCCTCCTTAAAGTTGTGTGTGCTTTCCAACTGGCAATAACAAAGAAATGCCACTATGTGTTGTCATAGGGGCACCCACAAAACAGATGGCAACAGCCACATGAAAACCATGGATCTATTGCAATTAGTCTGCACTCCTCCCAACACAATCAAATTACAAGTTCTGGTGTCAGTTAGGAATGCACTGCTGCAAAACTAGGTAAACCATCTAGAGAGAGATGAGCCAAAATGTGAACTTACTCAGAAAAGGAAAATCTCCCTACAGGTACCCAAAATATATACACTTACCAAACAGGGCCATGAGGACTCCTTAGATGAGGTCCCAGTCAAAGGGGAAAGGATCTGACTGCCAGAATGCTTGCTGTGTGGAGAAGCCACTCCACAGCAGGACTCCATTTATACCTTGTCAATTGTGCACTGTGGTCAATTTCTTAATTAATTGGAGGGCTGAGTCCTTCCAGCAACACACCAGCTTCTGGGCTTGGATGAAACAGTTAATGTCTGGAGGCACTGAGCTGATCTTTATTAGTGCCTGGCCCTTTGTCTGGGGTCTGTCAGGACCTTTGTATTTAACAGGGCAGTTGTACCTGCCACACAACTTCGATTTTTCTTCTTTCAAAAATTTCTTCTCACCTACCTCTGCAGCCAACCTGTATTTCTTTACTCTACTTCTTGTTGGGGCACTAAATAGGCAACAACAGTCTGCAAGAGAAGCAGCTGCCTCAGGTGACTAGGCTCCACTAAAGCCAAGGATGCACTACTGCAGATACAGGAGCTACCCAAGGAGCCACACATCTGCAGGGTCGTCTGCTACCCTCTATGCCATGAACAGGTGAAGAGCAATATTACTAGAAACAAATCAGGTGCTAGCTTCAGGCTCACTGTGACTTTGGGTCAGCCACTTCATCAGCATAACAGACCATTTCTGACACATCAAAGCAGCAGAGATGTTGTTCCGAAATGCAGCGAGTATGCATTCATCTAAAAGTGTGGAAGACACTAAGGAAGAATGAAATGCAGTGGCTTCAAACAGTTAAAAGGATTAGATCTGAAGAAGATGCATCAAATTCTAATCATAGAATGACAGGTTTTGGAAGGAGATCATTGAGTCAAATCCCCCCTGACAAAGCAGGATCACCTAGAGCAGGTCACACAGGGATGCATCCAGTTGATTCTTGCAACTCTTTGGTGAAGGAGACTCCACCTCTCTGGACAGCCTGTTCCAGTCACCCTTACAGTATAGAAGTTTTTCCTCATGTTAAGGTGTTCCAGTTTGTATCCATTGCCTCTTGTCTTATCGCAGGACACCACTGAAAAGAGGCTAGCAGCTCCTTCTTGACATCCACCCTTCAGATATTTGTAAACTTTAATAAGATCTCCTCTCAGTCTTCCCATTTCCCAACTAAATAGCCCCATATCTCTCAGCCTTTCCTCATAAGACAGACATTCCAGTCTCTTAACCATTCTTGCAGCCCTCTGTTGGGACTTGGTATTTGGAACTACTGGAGAGTTGTGATGGTTCCCTGTTGCTCTTGAACTAGGGAGCCCAGAACTGGACAGGATATTCCAGATGTGGCCTCACCAAGGCAGAGTAGAGGGAGAGGACAACCTCCCTTGACCTGCTGGCCACACTCTTCTTAATGCACCCCAGGATACCATTGGCCTTCTTGGCCACAAGAGCATATTGCTGTCCCCTGGATAACTTATCCAATAGGACTCCAAGGTTCTCCTCCATGGAGCTGCTTTCCAGCAGGTCAATCTTTCATCTGTAAGGGTGCATGGTGTCAGTCTTTACACTTATTCTTGGTGAGTGTCATTAGGTTCCCCTGTGCCCAGCTCTCTAGCCTGTCCAGATCTCACTGAACAGCCACACAGCCTTCTGGTGTATCAGCCAAGCCTCACAGTTTTGTACCATCATCATTGCTGAGGGTACCCTGTATCCCCTAATCCAGGTCTTGCTACCAGAATATTATTGCAGATGCACATCCTTGTTTTTTCACACAGTTCATTCACATGGGAGATGGTGTGTGTGCACACATGCCTCTCAGCCACCTGGCCAGCACTCATGCAGTGTCAATTCAGCCTGGTCTGTGACTACGCCAGGGTCTGCTGCAATTCAAAAGCTGCCTTTTCATTCCCCTTTATCACAGGTTCCCAAAAAGCTGAACAGTGGTTGGAAGGATTAAATGAGATTTGGAACAAATGGAAAGGGAAAAATACAGCAGAGGTGCGAGGGAACAGAAAGGGATACCAGCAGAGCCAGGGTGTGAGAGGGAGCAGGTGTGGGGAGATACATTGTGTTTCCCACTCATTTATTCTGCCACTATTTTCTGTGCAGATCCCAAGACCAGGCATTTAATTCTGGAGTGACACTGGCAGTGTGCAGCCCCTGTGAAGAAAAAGACAAGCCAAATCTGCTCTATGCCAGGATGGCAGTCCTGGCACTCAGGCTACCAAGGAAACCCACCCTGGCTGCAATCCCTCTGCCTTCGTTGGCAGGCAGCACCACAGCACCAAGTGCCACTCCTGGACATTGTACAAACTCATACAAACTAATCCTCTTGGAAGTTATCCTAATGAATTAGCAGCTACTGGATTAGATGGGAGACAGGGTGCAGCTGAAAGCTAACCAAAATTCCCCCTTGTATCTCTGTTTCTAGGCATTAGTTTTAGTTTCCAGCTATCAAAAGATTATTTTTCCCCTTTTTAATCATCTGCTCTGTTGAAGTCCCATTGATTTGAATGACAGTTTTGTTTGACAAAATATGAAATTCGATTCTATCTTTTTAAGGCTTACTGTCACCTCTAGCTTATTGCTATCTCTCACAGTTTCATTGTCAGGCAGACAATAACAGGTATTTTTCAAGCTGCAAGGGCTAAAGTCCCAGTATTATATGACTGAGAAAACAATAGGTGACCCAGATCTAATGGCTCAGAAGGCAAATGGAAGAAAAACATGGTTATTTGTCAAGTCTCATTTTTAAGCCAGTTTCAGCATTTTTTTTTTTTTAGCATTGAGGGTTGAATGCTTTGTATCATTGCCAATTCCTTAAAACCAAATATGTCCTCTCTGGTGTTTCAATTATGCAAACTGCACTGTATCCACAGACAGTGTTTACACTTTTAACAAGAGATCTTAGCATCCAAGCAGATAGGCAGGCAAATGTTATCTCACTGAGGTTTCTTTGAGGATTTTTCAAAAATGTTATTATTTTCGTGGGACTGTGCAATTAGAATTCACATTTTAGTGGCCTCTATCATAACTGGAATTATCCTTTATCTTGGCTGTTACTAAACAGCTACTTTTGGGGTTTGTTTCAGAGAAGGGTTAATTCACTTGTTTCAATGGAGTTATGTGTTGCATGAGCAGAAAATAAAAATAAAGAGTCCCATTTTCCAGCCCTCTTAAGCAGGTACAACTCCTATATCTGAATTTCATGGAAGTTAGAGATACCCACAGGTACCCTCAGAAAAAGTTAATCTGAGACAGATCTCCATCTGTCCAACATTTGGTGAAATCAGTAAACCCAAACTAGTAGTTCCAGTTAGGCAACAGCTGATCATCTCACCTAGGTGGGCAAGAAAATGCAATCAGAGGGGAGGGAAATGAGCAAGCCTTAGGAAGCCAACAGAATAAATGGAATTACACATAGAATACATGAATACTGCTAAAAACTTTTTTTCTCCCTGTCCTTCTTTTGTTCCTAAATGATACTTAGATTGAGCTTTTTCCTCTAGATTTCAGTTCTCAGTTGCTTGTGTAACTGTAGCTGATAACTTCAGCTAACAATAATACCCTGGGGCACATTATTGGTTTAAGGCTCTCCACCCAAGGACGGAAATATGACCTCTCATCCAAATTAGCATGAATATATTAGCATATGTTTTCAACTCTAGGAAGTGCAATCTGAAGCCAAATTTGGAAGTGAATACTGGGAACACCTTTAGTGATTTCAATCTGACCTAAACATTCCCAGATTTGGAGTATTTTGGAGATTACAGGCCTATACTTTTCTTGTAAACGTGAGAAGAAGATAATAGATGAAATATTTTAGTCTAAAAAACAATTTAAAAATTAAAAATATAATCCATAACTCTTAAAGAGAAAGCACACAAAGAAGAAAGACAAATTAGTATATAAAAGGCCTACTGACAGAAAAGTTCCACATGCAATTTCAGATTTTCACTTAAAAACTTTGGCACAGAGAATCTCTTTCTGATGATTATTAAGCATGTTGTCCTCTGCACAGCACAGTGCATTTCACAATGCAATGCAATGCTTCTCTTTGTTCCCCCTGAGTCTCACTCTTTCCACATCCCTAGCAACATGCATGGTATAGCACAAACGCTTGAAATAGTTTGAGGGCACAGGGTCTCTGGGATAACACAGAAAAAAGTGCCTGCCTCTAGAGACTCTATTTTGGAAATGAGTGCAGCACAGGTGAAATTTGCCTTTGCAGATACTGCAAATATATTCTGTATATGGACATTCTATATATGGACATTACCAGCCAGAGATCCATTGCCACATACAGTGATACAACATGTTCCCAGTTATGTACTACCTCAGCATCTGTGTGGATCCTGTGTTTTAGTCTAGATCACACATTTTCACATCTAATTTATCTAGGAAGATACAGATGCACCAGAATCTTCTCAAGGGTAGGAAATGAAGCAAAAGAAACCTTATTCCTTCTACCAGGCTATATTTAATAAGTAATAAATTAATATTAAAAAGGCAAAAAACAAACCCAAAAAATACTAAGAGTGACGTACAGGCTGTTTAAATGAATTTGAAGATCCAAGTTTATTTACCTTGATGTTACTTTTAACACTTCCATAATAATTTAGGGTTTATATTTCAATGCCAAAAAGACATCACAGCCTTTAAATTAAAAGAGTACCTATTTCCCCTCTGGAATGCTTGATCATCTAAAGCTAGAATGGTTCTGAGAACTTCACATTGTCTGAGTATGTAGCAGAAAAATCAAAAATGCCATTAGGAAAAACAAGCATATAAATGCTACATGTAACTTCAGTCTGTAACTAATATGTATAAAGGTCGGCTAATGCAACATATCTCATTTAAGTAAGATGATCTCTTTTCACATATTTCTGCTTTCAATTCATGGCCTTCCTAGGCAATCCTCTGTTAAAAGCCCATTTTAACTGCCCTGCTTGTGGGATGACATTTTGATGTAGTCAGTGCTGATCTCCAGAGTTTTTTCCTATGAAAGAACCACATCTGTTCCACAGAGATAAGGCAAGAACACACACAGCCTCAAAACCCCTCACAAGGGGGCAGAGGTTCAGTAATAATGGTTTTATTCTCTGTTTTTCTTCTTTAAGTAGTTTGCTAATTAAAAGCTTTTTAAAATAATTTTTATTTGACAGAAGCAAAGCATTATGATCTGCTAAACCCTTTAGACCTGGTCACGTCCTCATCCCTCTCATCATCCATCAGCACAGGACTGCCTACAATCCTCCTCAAACACTGATTCTCCTTTAGAGCCCACAGGGATTCTGCACAGCCTGAATTTATATTAGCTCATACAGCACAGTTACCTTCTCCTCACTCCCTGCCCCTACTTTGTCAAAAGATGTTTGTTGGCTTGCACTGATGAGGATATTAGAATAGGGGAAAAATTCTTCTGGGCTTCTCCATGTGATGTGGCACCAGACATCTCCTGACAAGTTCAATGGCATAGTCTAAGTACAGCTGGGTAACTGATGCCCAAATGCAGATACTCATCATAGATGAGTTTATTTAAAGGCTATATCAGCTACAGATGACTGGCTTAGAACACCTGCTTCACCAGCACCACAAGAAAGTCACCAACAGTAAAATGCCAACTGTCACTCATCAGCAAACATTGATACTTGGCTAATAGTTAACTTTCTGACCTACTACTCTGCTCTTTATGTACCAAGCCATGAAACATGAGGGGGCATTCATTTATGCCACCTGATGGCAAACATATGCCAATGTTTCCTTGTATTTTAGGAGACTGTTTTCACACCCCTTGAATACAAAAAGTTGCATGGAGAATAAAAAAAAAAAAATTAAAAAGCCTAGATCTAACTGACAGACTGAATTTGCTATCTGCTTCTGCAGTCTTCATCACAAGAATAATTCTACACAAGTTAATTCATTACACAGCTAAGCACCTAGCATTACACATCACTGCTGACTTTGTCAGGCTGGTGTGTTGAAAAGTGATTGTATTGGGTTTGGCTGAGCTGGAGTTAATTCTCCTCAAAGCATCTTTCTAGTGCTGTGCTTTGCAGTGTTGTAGCTGATAACACACCAGTGTTTTGGCTATTGCTGAGCAAGCACCCAGACTGTGTTTTTCCAACATTTCCCCACCCCAAGAGTATGCTGGGCAAGATCCTGGAGGGGGCCACAGCCAAGCCAGCTGACCCAAACTGGCTAAAGGGGTATTCTGTGCCATATGACATCATCTCAGATATAAAAAGAAAGTGAAAGAAGGAAGAGTGGGGATATTCATCAATGGCATCTCTCCTGCAGAGTAACCATTAAGCATAAAGCCCTGCTTCCCAAGGCCGACCACCATCTGATGATGGCAAGTAGAGATTAACATCTCTCTTTGCTTTTGCTTTCTGCATGCAGCTTTTGCTTGTGCTTATTATTATTATTATTATTATTGAATTTCTCCTATCTTATTGCTGGCTTTTTTAATATTTTCCCCTCTCCCCTGTCCATCTAAGAAGGGGAGTGATAGAGCAGCTTCAGTGGGCATTCATTCTCCCAGCCAGGGCCACACCACCACAGTGATTCACTCCTCTTATCTTATCATGGGTCTAGAAGTGCCCAGTCTCTCTCTCTCTCTCTGCACTTCATATAGAAACACCTAAAGCAGTGAACTTGTGGATGGCTAAAGACAGCATCCCCTCCTGATTTCACCACGTGAAAGTCAAGAAGACAATTAAAGGAGTGAGTGGGACCAGCCAGCAGCACAAACACAGCAGTCAAAACGTGAGTCCCTCCAAAAGGAACCATGTATATGTACAGATTAAGGACATGCAAGACCTTCAAGTGGCTGAATAACCAACAAACCACCACCAAAGCAGTCTGTGTGCCTCTCATGAGCCTGTCTTCATTACAGAGATGACAAATGTTTCTTACCTAAGGCAGCAGGATTCAACTCTGTCCCTTCAATGTTGTCTCCTAGATGCCCAAAACTAATCAGAAATTGGTTGTGTTGCAAGGTATTAGACATTCTCTAGCAGTGTTCTATTTTTCATAACTTCCTGTTCCTACCTACTTGGTTCAGTTTTCTAGAAACTTGAAGCAATCTGTAAAATAATTGCCTCCCACTTTTAGAGAAGAAAGATTTTCAGTGACTTCAAAGATATAAAACAGAAAGGTTTTCCGTAGAGTTTTCTTCTGGGAAAAAAAGAAAAAAAAGGAAAATATGGGTTAAAAAAATAGCAACAGTAGTCCTTTATTAAATGAGTCCATAAAAAACCCCAAATATATATATATATACACACTATATATATATGTATAGTGTGTATATATATAATATATATAGTGTGTATATATATATTTATAGTCTATATATATACTATATATATAGTTTATATATATTATAAATATATGGTGCACAACTTCATTAGTATACAGTGTATATTGTAAATAACTTTAGAATGCAAATAAGTACTTTTTTTTTTTTTTTAACTAGGAAATACTCAAGAAATTGCAATGCTGCACAGGAAAGACTCAGCTATAGATTTTTGCCTCTAGATATATCTCTAAAATAGGTAGAAAATTAAAGTATTGAAAAGGGACAACAGCTGTAGTACTGATTTATGAGCCAAAAGAAGACTTATTCACAGAGTCAGCCAATATCATCTGAACAGACTCTAAATGTTGATATTGACACAGACAAAACTTAGATTTCTAGAGTCACTATCTAGGAAAAAAGATCACACCTTTATATGTACACATTACAATGCATAAAATTGAAAGGGACAGTGAATTTGCCCATGGCATACAGAAATAGTGAGTGTTTATACTTTCTGAAAGAAAGGAATTTAAAATGCTGACTAATTCTTGAAAGCAATGGAAGTGTGGCAGTTACCCACACTTATTGTATTCAACTCCATTGTGCTAAAATATTAAACAGGACTTTTGCCACTGGCATAAACATTTTAGATAGACTTCAGAGACTATAATTCAGTGCTTACATTTCTACTAGTTTTTTTTTTTTTTTCTTCCAGCACAGACTGTGACTTGTAATGAAGACTAGGAATTCAGCTGAGAACAGATGAGGTTTTGGGAGGGAGGAAGGAAGGAAAAAGTGTCAAAATTTGAAAAATTACAGAAAGGTCAGATGCTTCCCTTGCATATGTAACTCTTTCAAAACAAACCAATGACACATGGCACTCTCAAAAATGTAAATAACATTGCCCCTGCAGCATTTCTAATCTCACATCCAAAGTTCCCAAGCAGCAGCAGACGTACAGAGAAGAATGTGACACCACGGTCCAATTTAGCGTAAAGAAATGTGTCTCTTCGGCTCTCTTTCTTCCTACCATGGTTCTGATCACATTAAATGGGAGAAGGCAACCAAGGGGCACTCCAAGCACGTCATGTCTCATAGTTGCATGGCCTGTATGAGAACTGCTCTCCAAGAAAATGTTCTGTAAAGAATCAGTATCATTCCTACTAGTCAAACCTAGTAACCTTTGAGATATTGCATGATGCCTCATGACACTTTTGCAGAAGACATTTGTTCCCACAAGAGTAAACAATTGATACTGGAAAGGATCAAAGTAATAAATGAACACCCATTGCTCATATCCAACTAAGTCAGTAAAGGGAAAACACCACAGTAATGATATCTTTTTTTTTCCCCACAAGGATAAGGGATTTAAAATGACTGCAGCTTTATACAGAGACTTTATTCCCACTCCAGCTCCTTTCTTAGACAGACATTACCAAGAGGAAAACAAATTATAAACATAGATGTACTAGGGAAGGTGATGTCCTGAAAAGATAGCCAGCCTTGTTATTTTTTCATCCCTTCTACAGAATATGCATGACTGCAGTAAATTTGCTGAGAGTTATGAGTTATATAGGGCTATATGTAAACCTAAGGCAAGTTGTGCTCTCACAATTTGAAGTAAAGCAGAGTGCACAATGTGGCTAATTGAATGCATTTCTCCCTTTATGCTCATATACAATTTCCTTTAATCTTAAGAGCTGTGTTGGAATACTGAAGGGACTATGCTAGTTTGTATTTTGTTAGCATTTGCAGACTGCATATTACTGCTGTCAAGAACCATAATACTTTAGTTTTTTTCCCCCTACTTTATGCCATTGTGGCACTGTCACAAGAAAATATTAAAATGGACAAACATTGCTTCTCCATTTATGGCTTCATACAATTGTTGCACAATGAATGATACCCAGATAAATTCCTTTTTTTTTTTTTCTCCCCCTTAATTCTGGCAGATATAACAAACTGAGACAGTGCTAGATGACTACTAGACTGAAGTAATTAAGCAGTATAATGTGCAAACAGCATTTTAGAGTCAGCAATTAGATCACTCAAATTAGATGCTTTATTTGCCCAAACATGTCTGTAAATCTCATCAAACAAAAGGCTTCATTTACAAACAATACAGCATCAGACATCCAAACCATTGCACTGCCTGTAGTCAGTGCCCAACATACCCACTTGTCTACTCCTTTTCCTACCTGGAGCCCTTTACCTGACACACTGACAAGACCATACAAACACCCACAGGTA
Source organism: Indicator maculatus (assembly GCA_013399975.1). NCBI lineage: Eukaryota > Metazoa > Chordata > Aves > Piciformes > Indicatoridae > Indicator > Indicator maculatus. Next base: position 900,871 of record VXBD01005097.1, read on the forward strand.
ACCCAGCTCCCTGTAATTAAAATGGTCACTCAGACAGGATGTATGAGCTGGACCTCTGACTGACTGATTCCTGTGATCTGAATGGAGAAAAATACCCATCAACAGGACAGCACCATCTGATCAAATGTCTTTATTCATCTTTGGAAACACATTTGAGTTTTAAATTACTCTGGTGTTTCTGAAATGTTCCTCTTCACAGCCTTCAAAATTGAAGTCTTTGGGCCTGGGTAGATGCAAGATGAGTAAAAGCAATGAGTGCAATGTGTTTTCCTGACTTTCTTATCATACATTCAAGAGAAGAGTGTTGCAATAAAATATGTCCCACTGCCCACTCAGTGTTAGACCTTCTTGTACTGGACTGAAAAGAGGAGGCCTGATATTCCAGTGTGTTTTCTCTGTAGTCCAGGTCCATTTGTTATCTAGGAAATAAGTTGGTATAAGCCACAAACCTTAACAAAATTGCCACATGATAAACAGATTAACATTCACAATGTAACACTGAAAAATTCATTTATCTGTACAGTAGCACAGGAGATATCCCTTCTATATTTGACTTACCTTAAAAGACTGATGACCTTTCCCTTCATATTACTTCTTAAGGGACGCATTTTTGTCATTATCTTGTCCGTGGATGAGAGGCCACTTACAAAAGAGTAAAAAAATTACCTGAGAGATCACATAAATTCTTTCAATCTGCTGTTTGAGAATGCAAAAGATGAAATGCACACCCTGTAACTTAGGTAAGAAATCTCTCCTTTAATTAAATGCTGATAAAATTCATACAGAAATCTCATCAATAGTTCACACTAATACTTTATTCCCTCTGAGGTGCTTGCTGGCAGAGGGTATGGCTGCATTTTCTGTGACAGATTTGTCAATTACTCTGGCACCAAAACACAGCTGACCTTAGCTGTTTTTTACCTCTCCTGCTGCAAAGTCTTTGCTCCCAAGGGGCCCTAGGAATGTCTTGGAAAGGAGTGCAGCCAGCCACTCCAGGATGAGAACCAGGAAAAGACTGAAAAAATATTACCACCTTATCCTGGCTAGCACAAGAATATCAGCATAATCTCAGCTATGTAAGAGGTCAGACTACAGAGGCCATGAGCATCATCTTGCAGCCCTTAAATCTTGAAACTCTTCTATCTCACTCCTTGAGCCTGTACACAGAGATCAGTTTTAACCTTGCATTTACCATTTTAGCAATAAGAAAGCTCAAATTATTTCTTTTTGTATGCATGTGCCTTTTGTTTACTTTTGTTCTCATGTGAACATCATTAGAGCAGGAGGTGAGGAAAAAGGGGAATGGAAGCACTATTATATATTATTATCATTTACTATATTACCTTGTCACTGAAGTTTCCATTTCTGACTTCAGAAAGCCAAAAAGATTAGAAGTAGCTGATAAAAACAAAGCTACTGGAGTGTGATGAAAGCAAAGGAAGATTATTAATGTCTTGCAGGTAGAGGAGAAAGATGCAATTATAAGATTCAAGGGAAATAAGGCAGAAAAAAAAAACCTGCAGTGAAAGCCTAATCCTTTGAAATTAATTAATTTACTAAGCACTCCTATGATTTGATGTTTAATATTCACAGCAAATATTATTACATGTCAGAAAAGCTTTAACAGACCACACTTTGAAATACTCATCATCTAACTCAAAGGATAAAGGTAGAAATAATAGATTTTCAAGGTTTTTGTTTTTCTTAAGGTAGCTATATACACTAGGACCACTATTACCCTTTCTGTGGGCATTTGTAGGAAACTGAAAATGGATATGTAGTTACTTTATAGTGTTTGGGTTTTTTTCCTTTTTTTTTTTTTCTTTTAGAAAAATATATCCATGATCTTGAACACTTGATCTACTAACACTCTCTAAATCATAGGCACTGAGTTTTCTTCTAATCATATACAGATCAAATGGCCCTGCAAGAGACAGAGAAAAATCAATGTTCTGCAAGAAATACTGACGTGGGAAAATTAGCAGGTATGCCAAAAGAAGGGAAGGTGAAAACTCAGGAAGGCAGACTATCCAGGAACTGAATACAAACTCCTGCCTAACATGTGGATTCCTTATCACCAGAGACCTTTATGAACTGGTTAGTGAGGGATGGCTTAGCTGTGCCTGAAACATATCCAGAACATTTTGTCCGTGATTAATATCTCATTTGCATTACAGTAGACTGATCTGTGAACTAGGACCTCCTGCTCTAGCTACTGCACACCCAGGCCTTAATTCCTATAAGTTTGTAAATTTTAAATGCTAAGAAGAGATTGCTTGGACCTCTGCAGCAAGTATTCCAGGTAGGGTTTCACCAGAGTGGAGCAGATGGGGAGAATCACCTCCCTCAACCTGCTGCCCACACTTACAGACTACGTTTACTCCACTCCAGGCTCACATTGGCTCCAATACAGAAGCCACATATCCACATCATTGCAGTACTGTTCTCCAGCTGTGTCCCTCCAGTTCTTACAGAATCATAGAATGGATTGGGTGGGAAAACACCTTAAAAATCATCTAGTTCCATCCCCCCTGCCATGATGTTACGAATATGAATTACGACTTTTTAACACGGCGAATAAGATGTTAATAAAAATAGTAATTATTACTTATTAGTATGGAAAATTGCCAAAAAACTTATTAATAATTATGTGTGAACATCTGGAGTATATTTACTATGGATATGTACAGTGTATAGGCAATATTAACAATTTAATATGTATTAAGCAAACCGGGAAAGTAACGCTGGGAAAGACAATCTGCTGCTTGTCCACTAGGAGAAGACTCGAGGGGAACCTTGTCAAAAGGGCAGATTAAGACAGATAGAACCTTTTACAAAGAGGCTTTATAGACATAACCAATTACTCACAATACTGTTTCTCCAGAATTCTCTCCAGGGCTGCAATATAGTCCAAGTTACACAGAGCAAGGGGAGTTCCACCCACTTGGAGGGGTTGCTGCTGCTGTACACTAGACAGTAACGGCTTTTGGGGTGCTCTCAGGCACTGGTTGCCAGTACGGTGGTCTCACTGTCCCAGTAGCCGGGCTGGCCACGGCACGATGGCAGGTGGCTCTGGAAGCTTCCCAGGATTTGCAGGCTGGCTGAGTTTGAGGCTCTTGGCAACAGCCTGTTTCTCTCGGTGCTTTGCTGCAAGGTCTGCATTTGAGAAGTGGGCGCTTAAGCTGGAAGTGACTTATCGCTGCAAGGGGGCTGTTCTTGGGTCTTGGCTCACCCAGGCTTTGTCCCTTCTGCCCAGCAAGGCAATTCTGTCTGCTCTTGGGCTTTTACAATGCAGAGAGACTGACTATGGCTTCAGTGCAGCTTATGTGAAGGAGCTTGCATCTTTCTGGGTAAACTGAGGCACAGCAAAGATTCTGAGTTACAAGGCTCGTGGCTTCTTTTCCCAGATCTTAGGCAAGGCAAGGCAAGGCAATTGAAGGCAAGGCATCTTGTTTACAATTTGGCTTTGCTTTTATCATTTGCCTGAGGATCAATTTGGCCAATTGGCAACCAATAGAAAGGGATTTCACCAGGCTGTGACTATATAAGGTAAAGACATAAGCCCAGTCTAAGTGAAGCATGGGCAGTGCATGTGCCTGTCTACCACAAAGGGAGGACATATCCCTCGTTTACCAGATTTTCTGACACCTGGGCTCTTTGTCTTTTTCCCATGTTCCCCAGACCCCTGCAGGAGGGAGGGGGAGAGGGGGATCACGCCTGGACTTGTTCTGGGTTTGTGTTGGGCCCATTTGGCCCTACCACGACACATGGGCAGGGACAGCTCACTAGTCCAGGTTGCTCAAGGACCCATCCAGCTTGGCTTTGAACACTTTCGGTCTTGGAGTCTCCCCAACTTCTCTGGGCAACCTGTTCAAATGCCTCACCACCCTCACAACCTAAGAGGAAAAATTTCTTCCTACTCTCTAATGTAGATCTTAGCACAGCATTAAGCATATTTAGATTTGTCTTCTCTCTTTCATTGCCTTTTTCTACAGTCTCATGTGCCTGTACTTCTAGAGTCACTGAAATTGAAAGGCACTCTTCCAGTTTACTACTTTGTCACTAAAACACTCAAAGGAAAGTAAACCTACAGGTACCTTATCCTGTGTTCATCATGTCTGACAGGCTATACACTCTTCTTCTCTTTCTTTTACTTCTAACATCCCTAGACCACCTTCAGTAGCACCAAGACTGAGCTCGCATCGTCCCTTAAAGTACTAACACCTTTAATTTTTGAACAGTCAGATGAGTTATTTTCCCCACAAAATTATGAGTGGATCTTTCTAGAGTTTACTTTGGCTTATTTAGTCACAGAAATATTTTCCCTATTCTTTATTTAGTTCTCACTGCATGCTACTTTGATGTAGGAAAAGGTGAGGGAGGGCTGCTGATTATTTAAAAGAACCTTTGAGTAATGGCTTTTTTTTGTTGTTCAGCATCCTTCCCTGGTTTTGCTTGATTTTTCTTAACAACCCAACTCCTGTTTTCAGCTTGCTGTCATGTATTATTTGATTTTAAATCTTCTGATCCTCCTTTTCTGTGATACCATTCCCTATCCCAGATGGCAAAAAATATGTTCATTCACAATAACTTTGTTGCTTTCTTCTTTCTTTTCTTACCATCACAAATATTCTAGAACTGCTTTCCTTGTTCAGTATAAAAAATTACCAGAAATACTACTCTTACCTCATTTTCAAGGTCTTGTTAAAATTTCCTTTTCAACAAAGATCATAAATCTTCTCAGTCAAGCAAAACACAATCATCTAACTTTTCTAGGGTCTTGTTTAAAGAATGTGTCATGACCAGATTTTCTTATTTTCCTCCTCTACAGATGTTTAATTTTTGCCTCTCCTCTTTGTTATAAGACAAATATTAGTTTAAGATACAGATTTAAGGGGCTCTGAAGAAGTCACCAGGAACTACTTGCAGCATGCAAGAGAGATTCTGGAAGACATTTGAGAAGGTGTCTGTGGCATAGCTTTTGCTGTAGTGTGAGCAGCTAACCAGCAATTCCAAGTGTTAAAGAGGGTCATGGCTAATGGACATCTGATCTCCTGTTACAGGGTCAGCTTTAACCTTGGGATTTTTATAGATCTAAACAAGCATTATCTTAATTTTCTGGATGGAACCCCATGGTGATATCTCAGTAATAAATTGCTGCCCATGCCAGGATGAAAGTTAAAACACATAAAATTTTAAAAGTAGGACCCTAAAAGGCAGGCCTAGAAAAAGGAAAACTAAATATTTCCATAATAAATGTGCATACAGCCTATGGGGGAACACATAAATTGGTCTAAAATAGGCCCCCAAGAAGTGACCCTATGGGAGATAAAGGATCTGTTCTAAATTACAACACAACACCTTACCTCACATGCTTCAGGTCTTGCACCAAACACTGTGCAAATACCAGATGTAGTCATTCATAGCTTCTCTTATTCCTTTGTTAATTCTGTTGCTCTTCCTCCACTTTGGAAAAATCGGTTATCAAGTGCACTGTCCCCTGGCACCACTTCACAGCCCAAGTCCTAGCCACATAGCAGTATCCCAGGCAGCTCCCAGCTACATGGTGCAGCATAGTATGTGACAGGAACTGTACCAATGGGCAGAAGGATGAGATAATCCTATTTGGTTGCAGAAGGAGAGTCATCTGTACAGATGAGAAGCATACTTTCCATGCCACTCTGAGGCAAGGAGGGCAAAGTCTAAACTGCATTATACACTAGCATCAAGCAGCCTGTAATAATATTTCTGAAAAGGATGAAATTTTCTCTTGGTCTAAAAGTCAGTGATTTTGGTCTCTTAAATTGCCCTAGAATAGTAGATGATGCAGGAAAACTTTGGAGTATTGACTTGAAAAAATTACGTGCCATTACCCCCATGAAGTTGAGCTATTTTGTCATCCTTCTGCTTGTTGGTCATGCAAGAAAGTCTTATACTTAAGGGAAAAAACGGGGGAGAAAACCACCAAAAAAAAAAAACAAAACCACAACCCCCCCCCNTCAAACACCACGTGGGCAACTTTTTAAATGCTTCTCCAAGGGAAGTGATGAAGTGAGAAGGACAAATAGTGGAAAATAAACGTTTTGTGAATCCAGCCTTCCATTTGATTCTGGTTTTTTGTTGCTTTTCCCACACCCATTCACATGTATGAGTTTGGATTTGCATAAATGCTGAGAATAAGGACCCATAAAAATACACATTCATATGCAAACAAGGGTATTCACTCTTGTTCCAGAAGTGTTTGCCCTCTGTTTACAAGGCTTCAGTATCAAAATCAAACAGCAGAAAAAACATCATCAATTCCAACTGGTCAAGGGTACCCCATCAATAACATTCAGTAGCCCAAAATCAAAGCAAGCAAACAGAAATACACCTATGCTCGCTGTGTCTTGATACAACTAGATACTGAGAATAAATATACACAGAAGAGACTCTGCACACATGAAGCTTAAAAGCTCCTCCATTTGCTGACATGCTCACTAGCTGTCTGACAAAGAGAGTCACATCTACCAGAGTGGAGAATGCCCTGACACCTAGCTCTAACTTTTCCTGCTACATGGGCGGGGAGATTTCTGCTTCAGGATTTTGTAATTTGTTTCATTCTGATGCACAGGAGCTCAAAAAGAAAGGAAAAGCTCTCTTAGGGATTGTTTGGATTCTCATTTGAGCACAGACACAGGAGCATTCAAGTCACTGGAATTGAATTCTGTAAAAGTACTCAAAATTGCTTTTCTATATTCCTCATGAATTAGACCACTTACGTCTTCTACAGCTTCTTCTTCCTGTCACACTCAGCTGTCCAAACTGTTAAACTTCACACTTTCCCTCCTCCTCTCTGGCAAGTCAGTATCTGGTGAGCTGAGTGCACATACCCCAGGTACACAAGGTTCAGATTCAATCTCCTCTTCAAAACTGGGCCTTCTCCTAGCTTTCTGATATGTGTTGAGCATTGCTCTGCCTTTCCCAAGCAAGCACTTAGTCTCATGTTTGTATGTGGTAGACAGGGACCTCCTTCCTCTCTTGCCCAGAACTCCCATCCTGGTGTGCATATGGTTTGGAATGTATCAGCATTTTCTGACTATAGTTTTTGTTGACAGAAAATCCCAGACATATCTTACCATTCTTATTCTTTAGAGCAAAAGACCAGATATGAAGTAGGAAATATTCACCTCCCCATGAGAAAATGGGAAGCTTTGCATACAAAGTACACTAATACTTATGGGTTTTACTCAAAGACTGTGAAGGCAAAGCATTGTTGGGGTACTTTTTTCCAGTTAATCTTTTGCTAGGAATAATTCTATTAGTGATTTCAGACATGTTCTTCCTGTTTTGCTTTCATCATCAAGAAGTGTTCTGGGAAGAGAAAAGCAATTTTATCAGATAATAGCTAATTTTGGAACTGTCTTAAATAAACTCTGTTTCAAAGAAACTAAGAAATGCTGGGTCACATGTTGGCATCAGTTATGACACTGCTAACACACTGACACAGATTTTACAACCAAAATTTATCTTTTTGCATCTGTTGTCTAGAAAGAAAAAGGGAAAGAAATCACAACATGATCAATATTCCTTCCATAGGCAGAGTGAAAATTTTCCAGATCTAAACTGCAGTTAAGTTTTTGAAAGTCTCTTCACAAGAAAGATGCCACTTCTTAGAATCTGAGAGTCCACACCTTGGACCCTGACCAGGCTGAGTCAGGGTGAGCATGCTGCTGAAGCCTGTCTATGGTGCCAGACCTGTCTGTGGTGCTTCAGCTGGATGTCAATGCACCTGCACCTCTCAGAAGCCTAGCTCTAAGAGAACAGGGCTGGCTGGCAGAGTCAGGAGCCTGCCTCCCCACTGGTGTCAGAGTGACAGGAGCAGTTTGTAAGACATGAGAAAACAGCCCAGGAAACGACTGCACAAGTTACAACAAAAGTAATACCACACACAGTCTTACACATGCAAACAGCAAGTCAATCAAATAGGGAAGGGAAAATTAAAGTAGCAAGCATTCAGAACATAATTGCAAAGGAAAAACATTTTGGTAAGGTCTCAAAGTGCACCAGGGGTTTTCTTCATAAGGTTGAGCTCCTTTGATTAAATCAGTAATTTTCAACTTTTAAAAGTTAACTATTCTTTTTCTTCCTTTCCCTACAAGACTATCTGTTTACTGGAATTATCTTTGGTAGGGGTTTCCCCCCAGGTTGTTTTCTTGTTTTAAACAGATTTGCATATGGCTAGGCTACAGCGATGAGCAGGAGATATATGTTTCTTCTACCCTGATATGTATTTTGATAGAGATTTATTTTGCATTCTCTTAACTCACAGTTTATATTTGTATTGGGTATAAGCTGCATGAGGAAAGCAATTTATTTAGACAACAGACTGCACGCAGTACATGCAAACTGACTCCTCTTACCAAATAGGAAAGACTTTCTCAGTGCAACAGCTTGGTACAGAAGAATATGCTGAACTGAAAAGCAAATACAGCTATCTGATTAATTGATTCTGACCTCATAAATATTATACTTTGGGGGCTCTAATGGAACTTCCTGAGGGTAAATTGCATGGTTCACCTCATTCATTTATATCTCTGGCTGACAGATGTACATTATGAAATGTCACTGAATATGCTGGCAATAAATGAGGTATAACATTAGCATCTTACTTCTGTTTTCCTGAAGGAACACTTCTGTTAAATGAATTCCATACCAGCAAAACCATTATTCTCTACCCTGTATACCTCTTTTTATTTTAATCAGTCTCCCAGAAATACCTACTGGCCTTCCAAAACCATGGAGCCCTAGTAAATTAACAAAACAAGCTGCTCTTTTGTTGTGCATGCTTCCATTGTGGAGCTATATTGTTGAAGAATATTAGGCTGTGACAAGCAGTTGATAGTGTAGCAGTTGCACTAATGTTGTGGTTATTATCTTTACTACCATGCAGTGAAACACAGTTAATTAAAATACAGAGGAAAAAAGTGGTCCCTTCCCCTACCCACACATAAATGAGATGATAAATTTGTTGTTGTAGTCAGCATATAGGGTCCCTTGACCCCTCTACATGTATTTAGATATTATTCCAATTTATTTTATTTTTTATTTCATTGCCATTTGAGACTGATAAAACTGGGTATAGAGGTCTGGGGAATAACAGCAAATAACCATGATGTGTGCAGCCTAATGAAATTATATACTGTGGTGCATTGCAATACAATTCACAAGAATATATATGCCACATTTCTGTAAGGTGTGCAGATTCCAATAAGCCATTAATCCTTGCCATCAGCAGCCCACAACTGCAAAGGTAACTTTGCCAAGGAATGGGGTGAAGGGAAAGAGGCTGAGGGAAGCAGGACAGAGCTACTGGCAAGCAAGGTAGAGGAAATGAACCATCCCCTTGAGATTAAACCTACTTTTAACTGTCCCCTTTCCTCCTGCCGTTGTTATAAAGGACAGCACTAGAAAAACATGTAATTTACCTCCCACTATTCACTGACAGCTATTGCTGGTTTAGGAGACCAAGAGAGGCTAGAGGAAATTTCATCATATACTGTTACCTTTAGGACAGCTTCTGAAGAAATGCACAGTGGCTGATTGCTGCACCTCTGTAGGTAGAACAGTACAAGGAGTAGCCTACATTTATAGCTGCTTCCCAAACACTTGCCAGAGGCACATTCCCCTCCAACAAACTTTTCTCAGCAAGCTCAAATTCCATCTCTTCATTTCACATAAGGTCAGAGAAGGAGGGAGGCCAACAGAGTTCAGAAAATCAGCCATCGCAGGGTTTTAACAAGGCTGTAAACAGATTGAAAGCAAGACACAGAATCTGTGCCTGCTACTACATCTGTTTATTGATTTACTCAGAGGCACAGACTACAGCTGTGTTGAGGAGACAGTACAAACCTCTCTGCCTTCACACAGAAGTGCACAGGTCCCCTGTCAGTTTAGCCCTTATGCTTTTTTTGTCTAAGTTTATGCTTTCAAAAAGGCTAGAAAAGCATGTACTAGATGCAGAGCACAGTCTAGCAACAAGAGCAGGAATATAAGGCATTACTTTTCTATCATTATCTCTGCTGCACACTGAGTGCTTCTGGGAGCTGCCAGGCTGTGGAACTGCACTCAAGGTGGCTGCAAGGAGAAAGCAACGTCCTTAGCAGACAAGGAATCCTGGACTCCAAGGACATAGATGCTACAAGAAAAGCTTCTCCCTTCTCCAGTGTCATTTACTTTGTTTGGTCAAAGTCATGAGTCAGGGCTCATAAAAATCATCAGGCTTTTTTTTATTATTATTTGCTTGGTTTGGGGATTTTTGCTTTAAAAAGCAACAAAAAACCCCACAAAAACAACCACCACCACACACACACACACCCCCCAACACAACAAAACAAGAAAGAAACAAAACAGTGGAGATGAGAGAAAATCAGCTGCAAATTCTGTGACATTGCCTTGCTGTTCAGGGTTTTTATTTCTCCTCTTTATCCTGCTAGCAATGATATTACTCCTGGTTGCAATGCCTACATGTCAGGATGTTTGCTAGCATAACTGTCTATTCGAACAGGAGTGGAGATACATTCAAGGTCAGCAAATAGGATTTCTCCCCTTGAAAACCTTTAGCAAGTATGCATGCTTAGACATAGAAAACTAAACACAGATATCAAAAAAAGGGAGAGACAAGTAAGCAGTCAAAACATGGTGATATTGAGTAGGTTTGTTTACACTTTTCTACCATTTAAGAACACTTACCTCTTCTGCTTCTATTCTGAACAAAACTGAGGGAAAAAAAAACCACAACACAGAGACAACAGCATAAATAAAGCAAATACAAGTGCTTTATCAGTCTCTGCCTAAATACCATCACATCCATATATTGGCTGATAATTTATTGGGATAAAACCAGGGAGCTAACCTGCATAGCCTCATTACAGGAGATATCATCACATGCATGATTACTCAGCTAATAATCCAGGGTCATAACTGCACAATAGCCAGTTTCACAAACCTAAAACTTCAAAGGTGTTACACCAGTCACAGAATCACAGAGGTCAGAAGGGACCATGGAAATCATTTAGTTCAATCCCCTTGCCAGAGCAGGTTCACCTTGAGCAGGTTGCACAGGATGACGTCCAGGCACGTTTTGAATAATTCTAGAGACAGAGACTCCACCACCTCTCTGGGCAGCCTGTTTCAGTGCTCCACCAACCTCAAAATAAAGAAGTTTCTCCCTATATTTAAATAGAACTTCAATTTTGTGCCTGTTACTTCCTGTCCTGTTACTGGACACCACTGAAAAAAAGACTGGCCTCATCCTACTGACACCCACTGTTTCAGTCAGCATGCTCTGAGGCTGGTCAGCACCTCCCACTCACAATGTCCTTCTCCAATGCCATTTACATTGTCAATCAAAGGCAGATCTGTTAGTCACAGGCTATGAATATGATGGCAAATTGGGCAATTCTAGTACTGTTTAGCAGTGAGCAGTCAGGTGAACAAATACATGGCAGTTACCTTGTCTAAATCATGAACTGCAAAGCAGGTAACTAACAGCAGAGGAGGTCACATAAAAATATTAATCATATCACATTTGTATTTATGTACAATGTCTGGACAGTATTGACTCTATGTACAGACCAATTCTTCGAGGGTAAGGCATTACTTTTCTCAGATACCTGAAGCTCCTCTTTGGTTTTGGGGTTGGTTTGTTTGCTTTTGTTGTCTCCTTGGCGGGGGTGAGGGGGCGAATTGATTTTGTTTTGGGGTGGGTTTGGGTGTGGGGTTTGGTTTTTTTGGAAGGTCATTTGCTTTTGCACCTAATATTTCCCTCTGTGCCCTTGAAAGCCATGCAGATAGATGACCCTCCATAACATAATAGGTGTAAGAGGGGGAGAGGGAAAGGAATCTTTAAGCAATTATATTTACCTGCTTTATAAGGTATTGTGGCTATTCTATTTATCCATGCAGAGCACAATTTATTCTTCTTTTTAAATGTCCATTATACTGATTTTTATTTTAGATCACTAAACAGCAATGTTTAAGACAAGAACATGGCAGTGTCTTTTCACAGAACAAGTTTTCACTACACAGACAAAAGCAGATATTTTTTATTTACTGTTTTACACTTCTAACAGATATTTTAATGTTTTATTTTCACCACAAACCACACTTCTACAAATGACCAAGCCAAAACATCATTAATTTTCCTTCCAATGGCCTACTGCACTCAAAGGGTATAACAGACAAGGACACATTAAGCTGCCTTAATGTCTAAGGTTTGTCCACTTCCCTTTGCTTTCTTCAGAAGTCAGTTGCTTGCTCTCTCAGAAGGCAAGTCAAGCCCTGCAATAGCCAGTGCCTATCATGAAGTACCCTCACACATGGTATTTCTTTGGCCAGCTGAGGGCCACCAGCAGTGTCACCCAGCTCTATGCTGTTATTGAGTAGCACAACAGACATATTATTCAAAGGCTTCTCTTTTTACATGTAACAAAAACAAACAAACAAAAACCACAAAACAAAACAACCAACAAAACCAAACCAGAATCCTTTTTAAAATGCCTGAAATGCCTTGCAGTCTCCTTTTTAAAGCCAGTACCTGTACCATTATGTTACTCCTTTCTCTTTTTTATCCTAACGATCAGAAAGAGGCACACTGTTGAGGCTTTTTGCCACACACTTGCTCTGTAGTATTTGTGATTCAATAGCTGTCCAGACACAGTCAGGAGCAGAATAACTTCTGGGCAGTTCAACATGCATGTCTTTGAAGAGAAGGCAAAGGAAAGCAGAAATGTCAGAGAATGAAAGGAGAAAGTAAAAGGAACTTGAGAATGCAAGTTGACAGTCTTGAATGATCAGCAGTAATTCTAGCAATGCTTTCTACATGAGACAGAATAGCATAACCTGGAAACCAGAAAAAATGAATGAAATCAAATTAAAATTGTTGGAAGAAACCACAATTTATCTCCCCTGTTTATGTTTAACCTTCAAATTCCCCTTGAAGCACGAAACAGTGCCACTCTTCTAAACCACTGTCCTTTCCCTCATTGTGTAACACCAAATATTTTCAAGCACAGATAAAATAATAATAATTAAAAAAAAAATAATAATACCTGCAAAGCTTGAGCTACTTTTTTTTTCCAATGTGATCCACTGGTTTTAGTTATATACACACACACATTCCTCTTTCTAAATAGTTTAAATCATTAAGTGACAACAGTAGGTTACATTTATTTCTCCCCATAAATCTTCAGTGGAACGTCATACTGCAGAGTTTATGTGAACTTATTTTGCTAATCCTGTGTTATGCTTAGTAGCTTGAGCTCTCTCCTGTTTTGTACAGTCTCCCAATTCACAACCTGATGGGGAGCTTACATAAAAGCTAGACATTTGCTTTTGGAAGGCAAACCAGGAACTGACCACAGAGGGATTATAGGCATAGACCACCTCCTGGGTACCCTAGTCACTGGTTTAAGCTGCCTTAGGTAATTGCCTGTAATATATCTGAGGAGATGCTGGATGCAGGACATAGAATCATAGAACTTTTAGGATTGGAAGGGACCTCCAGGATCATCTAGTTCCAACCCCCCTGCCATGGGCAGGGACACCTCACACTACATCAGGCTGGCCACAGCCTCATCCAGCCTGGCCTTAAAAACCTCCAGGGATGGGGCTTCTACCACCTCCCTGGGCAACCTGTTCCAGTGTTTCACCACCCTCATGGGGAAGAACTTCTTCCTAACATCCAATCTGAATCTACCCCCCTAGTTTTGTTCCATTCCCCCTAGTCCTATCACTACCCAACACCATAAAAAGTCCCTCACCAGCTTTCTTGTAGGCCCCCTTCAGATACTGGAAGGCCACAATAAGGTCTCCCAGGAGCATTCTCTTCTCCAGACTGAACAGACCCAACTCTCTCAGTCTGTCTCCATAGACAAGGTGCTCCAGCCCTCTGATCATCCTTGTGTCCCTTCTTTGGACACATTCCAGCATGTCCATATCTTTCTTGTAATAGGGGTCTCCAAAACTGGATGCAGTACTCCAGGTGGAGTCTCACCAGGGTGGAGTAGATGGGGCGAATCACTTCCCTCAACCTGTTGGCTATGCTCCTCTTGATGCAGCCCAGGTTAGGATCGGCTTTCTGGGCTGAACATCTTGAAGGTGTTTGTTCCTAAAGCACAGAGAAAGAGAAAGGCCATGATGCCCTCTGTGACAAGAGTGGGAGAGAAGTTACCAAGTCACTCACAAGATCCAATAGCTGATGGAAATGAACTCAAAATGCTCATGTTCAAGTTCATGCATATAAGTGCCTGGGCAAGCAAGTGAACATGCTTGTGAAGCATAAGCCAAAACAGCCAAAAAAGCGTTGGTTATAATGGCAAAAAAAGAATGGAGAAAATCCATGAATGCTGCTCATCTCAGAGATGGGAGCCAGCTTCCAACGTTAGAATAGATCCTCTAATTAGAAAAGCACTGAAAAAATAAAGTCAAACCCTGCCTTTGATTTCCTCATTTCAATTTATATATCCTATCTGCAAGGAAATTAAATGAAAAGAGGCAAATACTGCAAAGGAGATTTGTGCAAGTTACACTGAGGCAAAGGCACATGCTGGCTTTTAAAGTGGCAACCTCCAACATGGTTTCTTCTTCACCCCTCCCGCTCACTCTTTTCATTTTTAAATCATTTTTTTTTTCCCTTAATGAGTATCTCCTTCACCTCTCTGCAGAGTTGCATGGGAAAATGCTGCCATCCAGTGGTATTCCCAGTGCCAGTGGGTCTGGAAGCTTTAAGGATTTTGTCCAACAGGGGCACCGAGAAGCAGTGAAAAGGATTCAGGAGCTGGAGTACAACACCTGCTGGGACCACACCTTTCACTGCCACACACTGTTTTCTCAAATCAAGTGACTCCAAGCATCCTGCAAAGCACACTGATTATTCATTAGCTGAATCCAGACCCTTGTAAACTTACACATTTGAAAAGTACTGGGGTTTTTTTTCCTAGTACTAAACAGAAATGTATAAAACTTGTTTTAAAAAAATAAAAAATTACAATTAGAAATGTGAAAATATGAAAACATCTTGAATCTTGAATGAAAAATACTTCTAATTTTCACTCATTTTGAGGTCTTTTCCCAATGCCCAAAAATTTCCATTCTCTCAGTCTGAACTCTGCTCCCACGTTGTAGCAGAGTAGTTGCTTTGGGTTGGGGTTTTTTTTTCCCTAAGAGCATTTAACATTATTCAGTAACTTATTCAGGGATAAACATCTACAGTCACAGATTCACAGATTGCATTTGGTTGGAAGGGACCCTCAAAGGTCATCTTGTCCAGTCCCCCTATAGTGAGCTGGGACACCTCCAATTCAATCAGGCTGCCAGGGCCACATCAGGTCTTTAAGATACAGAGTTTTCAGAATCCATTAAGACTTTGAAGATCTTTACATTACTTTGGTAAAAGCTTAAAAATACCTATTCCAGGACAAGAAACTGTACATGCAAACAAGCAGCTAATGTTTCTGTCTCTGAAAAGGTAAGACAGGAAGGATTAGAACAAAAACAATCCTCTTAAAAAAACTCATATACCTGCAGAGAAGGTCAACAATAGCCAAAATTAAGAAAAGGGCTGTGGTTATATTTGTCTTAAGGCAAAGGATTCTTGAAGAACATCACCACTTAAAAACACACATGCAACACTAATCCACCAACTTGTTTAAGAAAAACTACCATGAGTTTGTGGACCTTTGTTGTGACTGTGCCTTTAGCAGGATGTGTTAATACATCAAATTTAGGTTGTGCCTACAGCCTAAGTTTATGCTGATTTCTTCGTCCATTAATCTCCTTGACCAGAAATGCCAACGAACTTGGCTCTGTTATTCTGCTATCAGAGTCTTAAACTTCATTATCTATGTCCAGAGATAGGCAAGCAGCAGTTTCCATGCCCTCTGCACCCAGGTGTTTGCTCATGGGTGCCAGCCACAGAAGCCAGTGCACCCTGATTCCCAGCCCACTCTTGTGGGTTTTCCTGAGCATATTGGGTGACATGGGCCAAAGTGCCACCCTGCAGCTGTGCACACACTTCAGATGTTAGCACAGTTGCTGGTGCCATTTTAGCCTTGTCTCACTAACAATCTCCAAACCAATGCCCAGGAGAGGTCTGAGGGTGACAAGGTGAGGGGCAGCTCCCAAGAGGCAGTTTCAGTGTGACCAGGCCATTGGGAGTAGGAGAGTCTGGTTGCTTGGATGTGAGCCCAGCTGTACCACCTGGCCTGTGGACTGCATAATGAATAATGAATGATTCAGCACACTTTATTTTCCAGTATGGATGAAGTGATTCCACATCAAGAATGACTTCTGTGAATGGGAAGGACTTATATAATTGCCTTTGATCATGGTGAAATCAAGGAATACTCTTCACTGCTATTTTAAACAATGTACTTCACTTACATGGGTGTCAGTTTGCCTCCTCAGAAAACTGATGGAAACCAGTATGAAACCAGTGCCGAAACCAGTATGAAACCAGTGCCATAACCTTCTCTGGCGGTTGGAGATTTTCACTTGCTCCATGAAGCGAGAAATAAGACTGGATGAGGCACTTAGTGCCATGGTTTAGTTGATTTGATGGTGTTGGGTGATAGGTTGGACTTGAAGATCTCGAAGGTCTTTTCCAACCTGGTTAATTCTGTGAATTCTGTGAATGTGCTGATCCCAGACCTGCCTGTCTCAACACGGAGAGCCGAAATACAAAGAGAGAGACCAGTGTGTGAGACCCTGGCTGCAGGCAGCCCATAATGGCACTGATCTGCTGAGCCAGTGGCTATTTGTTGAGGAGTTCATGCATAGCATAATTCACTTTCCCACTTAAGCCCACTGTTTTGTTTTTAACAAGTGGCTTTTTCCCAAATTGCTTTTGCCATCCGCTTCAAAGGTACAGCATTTTGTTATCTTTACTCCCATCCTTTCTCACATGATTTGAGGTACAACATCACTTATCACACTCCAGGCTCCCATACAGACTTCAAGGACACCTAAACATGCCATTATTACTCCCTTGGGTTCCCACAACTCTGTCCTGCCCCAGGTCCTCTTGTGGCAGAGAGGACCCTCTCTTTCTTTTGAAGAGAAAGTTCTTCACAGAGAGAGTGGTTGGCCATTGGAATGGGCTGCCCAGGGAGGTGGTGGAGTCACCACCCCTGGAGGTGTTCAAGAGGGGATTGGACATGGCACTTGGTGCCATGGTTTAGATAGGCATGAGGTGTAGGGTGACAGGTTGGACTCGGTGATCTTGGAGGTCTCTTCCAACCTTCTTGATTCTATGATTCTATGATTCTATGATTCTCTCTCCTTCAGAACAGAGCAATCTGGCAGAATAAAATCAGTCCTTTGTTTCAGATACAAGTAGTTATTCATATCCATTTTTCCCAATTTACACAATCTACCCACATGTTCAACTTTTTAATCACTGTACAGAATGCATAACTGCCCATTGCATAGCCTTCGTTTTACACCAAGTTCTCCAGTAAAGAACAACAATGTCACCAAAGGAAGCTGATGTGGTTTTCCAGTGTGAGTAGATAGAGTTAGGCTAGGGGCTGGCTGGGTGTGAGAGAACTGCGTGGCTTACTGTGGGACAGGAAAGCAAGTTGACTTAGTGTGCTTCAGGACCAAGGTAATTTACAACCAGCAAGTGTTTTTGTCACATGAAGATCCACACATTTGTCCTGCCAAGGAGCTGGAGGAAGGAGTCTTGTGAAAATAAGACAGCCTTCTTTTGGCTAAAACTGATGAAGCAGAGCTGAATAAACACCCAACTTTAAAACAGATTTTGAAGGCCAGAGTGCCCACATGAAAGCCTTTGCCTAATGAACTTTAATTTTAATATTAAGGTCAACACCCTGGTATACTAATGAGCCAGACTGAGTATATGCTAAACATATATCAGCTCACTGACTAGAGAGACAAGGAGTGATCAGCAAAACTCTCACCCTTCAACAACTACATATGGCCATCATGAAAGTCTAATGAGCATGGAGACTGACAGTACACTTTGTGGCCTAGATAAGGTCACACCACCACTGAATGCTAGAACTTCAGTATGAACTAGGCAAAGGAAGCTATGCATACACCACAACTGATACTGCCAACGTGCTTTACTCAGTGCCTTCAGTAGTACACCATAGTTTGCCTGGAATCAACTTCCCCCATGGATGGAAACTGCCCCACTATCTGTCATGGACTGATTCAGACTGTGCTAGAATATTATAAAGTTCTGGAACCCTTAGAAAACATTGATGACACTATTGTATGGGGCAAGGCAGCAAAAAAAGCTTTTGAGAAAGGGAAGTCATCAATATCCTTCTGAGGGAGGATTTGCTACAACACCAGGTTGTAGTGAGGTCAAGGGACCTGCACAGAAGATCCAGTTTTTAGGAATAAATTAATGTGTCCAGAGAAGGGCCACCAGGATGATCAGAGGGCTGGAGCACCTCTCCTATGAGGACAGACTGAAAGAGTTGGAGCTGTTCAGTCTGGAGAAGAGAAGGCTCCGAGGTGACCTTATTGTGGCCTTCCAGCATCTGAAGGGGCCTACAAGAAAGCTGGGGAGGGACTTTTTAGGACATCAGGTAGTGACAGGACTAGGGGGAATGGAATAAAGCTGGAAGTGGGGAGATTCAGGCTGGACGTGAGGAAGAAGTTTTTCACCATGAGAGTGGTGAGAGCCTGGAATGGGTTGTCCAGGGAGGTGGTTGAGGCCCCATCCCTGGAGGTGTTTAAGGCCAGGCTGGATGAGGCTCTGGCCAGCCTGATGTAGTGTGAGGTGTCCCTGCCCATGGCAGGGGGGTTGGAACTAGATGATCCTTGTGGTCCCTTCCAACCCTGACTGATTCTGTGATTCTATGATTCTATGATTCTATGGGCATTGTTACATTCCAATGGCTGCAATTAATAAAATAACAGCTATGTGCAAACCCCACCTCATCCCTCCTACCTTGAAAGACTTTCATGAGAAATAGAACCCAAAGTTATGGAGTAAATGGACTCAACACACATTTTGGACAGATGACCCATAGACTCAGGGAATGATACCTGTGCATAAATATAAAAGGAAAGGAAAGAAGGAACCTCTGCATGACATAAATATTACAGAGTAAGGGTGGATGCTATCCTCATTTTGGCTAGGATAGAGCTAATATTTTGCTTCTGAGTAGCTAGAACAGTGCCAAGTGTATTCAGTATGGGATTTGGCATGGGAACAATGCTGGCATTATACTGCTGTTATTATACTGTTGCTAAGGAATCAAGAACTTTTCAACTTTCCACGTCTCACTGGTGTGCAGGTGCACCAGAAGTTGGAAGGGAGCATGGCCAGGTCAACAAACCCAAAGCAGTCAATGGAATAGTCCATATTATTCACTCTCACACTCAATATAAAGAAAAAGGTTAAATAGGAAGCTGGAAATTATATTTATTTCAGGGTCTCTCTCTTTCAGGATTGCCATTTCAGGATTTTGTCCTCTAGGGTTGCTAGCTGGGAATGAGCTAGGCCTCATTTGGTGGGTCATGAGTAACTGCATTGCTCATTACTCAATATACATTCCATCATGACTGTTATTATCATTATTATTTTAACATAATTTTAAAACAATTTTAATAACTAAGATAATCTCAATCTATAAAACTCCTTAACTCTATCCCTACCATTCTCTTGCCTGTTCCCTGGGGGAGGAGGGGGTGAGCAAGCAGCTGCAAGTCATTGTTTAAATCACAACACAGTGGTGGCCTGAGAAGTGTATAAGCTCCCACCTGTCCAGGATGTTTTCCTTAAGCTATGCAAAAGCATGCAAAAGTAAATCAGCATGCAACTCTTTAACACAATCATCACTAACTAATATCATTTTACAATTAATTAGGACTCCTGTCACAGAATCGCTCTCGTTGGAAAAGACCTTTAAGATCATCCAGCCCAACCATTATCAAACTCTGCCAGGGCCACTACTACACCATATCCTTGAGCACCTTATCTAGATGGCTCATGTTTAACTTTTCATTCACCAGTAACCCTAGGTTTTTCTCCACAAGGCTGCTTTCTATCTTTCAATTCCCTAACCTCTATTGATGCTGAGGGTTGCCCTTACTCAGGCACAGAACATTGAGAAAGGCATCCAATACTTGAGAGATGTAGCTGTGCTGGAAATGCTCTATAATGATGTGAATGACAATTTTCAGCCTGCAGACCCAGATGAAGATGTATGTACATCAGCCATGTGGAGGAAGTCTTTTACAAAGTGCACCACCATCATACATCAGCTCACTGGAAATAGCAACCTTGGCCATAAAAGATGGCCAAGGACAAACAGTGGATGAAATGGTTAGTCTGCTCCAGCAGTATAAGGGAGCTCTCTCTTCTCATGTATGAGCCTGTGTTTCAGCTGTGGAAGAACTGTCCTGAAGGGTTGACAAAAGCACACATCCTTTTCCCCACCTATACAGTCTAATATTTCAGCTCTTAGAAGCAGGAGTCTCCCTGTCCAAGAGAGAGAATGTGGGAGGCACACACCACAGCACATCCTGTGGTTTTACTTATGTGACCATAGAGAGGACATGAGAAAATGAGATGGGAAGTCCACTTCAGTTGTACCTGCACAGGTCTGTGAATTGCAAGGAAAGCCTTCCAGGAAGAAAGCTGCCACAGTTTCCAGGACAAAATCTCTCAAAAAGAGCAGATGGATTGATACTGCCTCTGATCCTCTTGAAGGCACATCCAAAGCATTCTTACAACACACAAGTGGTTCTGATCAGGATTAGAGGGGCCCTGCCACTAACCAGATAGAGGAGAAGAACAATTGGGTCTCTTGGACCAGAGATCAATACAATACAGGACGTGTGGAGCATCTGATACACACTGATAATTTTTTCATGCAAGCAGTCCTGGTTAACCTGGGAGGTCCTGGATGACTGAAGGCTTGCCAGTGTGGTGCTCATCTATAAGAAGGGCTGGAAGCAGGCAGGATCCAGGGAACTACAGGCCTGTCAGTCTGACCTTGGTACCAGGGAAGGTTAGGAAGCCTTGAGCCTAGGCATCATCTTGAGCATGCCCACATGGCGTGTGCAGGACTGGTGAAGGGTCTAGAGAGCAAGTCTTACAAGAAGTAGCTGAGGGAACTGGAATTGTTTATTCTGGAGAAGAGGAAGCTGAGGAAAGACCTCATTGCTCCCTGAAAGAAGTTTGTAGTGAGGTGGGGGTCACTCTCTTCTCCTAAGTAACTAGTGATAGGACAAGAGGAAATTACCTCAAACTACATTAGAGGAGGTTTAGATATTAGGAAAAAAATATTTGCTGAAAGGGTGGTCAAGCATTGGAACAGGCTGTCCAAGGCAGTGGTGGACTCACCATCCCTAGAGATGTTTAAAGAACATGTAGGCATGGCACTTTCTGACATGGTTTAGGGGCCATGGTGATGTTGGGTTGATGGTTGGACTTGATCGTAGATTTTCCAATCATAGATGTCTTTTCCAATCTTAAAGATCCTATGACTGTATTTTTTAACATATTAACCAAATTATTTAACATGTTAACCAAATTATAAGCTATATTATTAACCAAATAACTCACTCATGTTTTGCTACTTATAGAATGAGTATTGCAGCATGCTGCTTCTGCACTAACAATCAGGACCGTAATGAATTGTCCCTGATGGTTAATCATACACTTTGCATGTTGTACATAACTCTTTTTGATAGTTGCAGGCATATTTATCTCAGTGTGAAATTTACTCATGCCAGGCTGCAACCAGTAATATTTTGCCTCCAAAGAATTGGCAATTTTCTTTGTTTCGTTTTTACCCAAACTCTGCTGAGTTATCTGAAGCTTTTATATAGACCCATTATGGATTTATTTGAACAACTCCTGCCTGTACCTCCTCTCCCACTCCTTCTGCCACTGTTAGTAATGCACATGCTGACATGCCCTCCTAGGCTCTTGGCTCTGTGTTCCAGAGATCTGTGCAGTACTGGATGGGTGGAGCACCTTACACACAGTGATAATCTTTTCAAGCAAGCCTTGCCAAAGACCTTAGTTGCAACTCATCATCAAGCTTTACCTGCCTAGAATATGCAAGACTCACCTGTCAAAACTTCTTACTCTTTTTTTATAAACCACCACAATGAGTTTAAGCACACAATCTGCCTCTTTTTCACCACCTGGCAAGCGAGTCAATTAGTCCAATCAAGTGGTTATAGAGAAAGACTCTATCAACAAAGACAGCAATCCACATTTCCTCCAAATTTTGGTGGGAGAAAAAAAAAAAGGAGTGATGTAGTCCCTGTTTTTTTAATTTAACTTAGGGAGAAAAATGTAACAAATAAGGGTTTTATCTGGTGGTAATAGTATATCAAAACAAACCAGCAGTTCAGATGGAGAAGTTTCATCTTGAATCTCTGGTTGATTACTCTGTTTTTTATGGCCTGAATTCATTTAGTGTGTCCTCTTTTAAAGAATTTGTACACAGCCCTTTCTACCTTGTAGAGTCTTATGGAAGGTAAAATTCACTGCTGTCAATAAGTCTGATTTAACCACTTCAGCTAGTACATAGGGTAACAAATAAAGGCTTAGAACTGGAAAAGCCTTTGAGCATGACCCAAGCCACTGCCCCACCCGCCACTCTGAGGCAGCATCCAGTACACCCAGAAAATATTCTGGTCTGATCCTGGATTTCAGTGAAGCATCCTCCAGACACTCCCAAAGTAGCCTGTTTTACCAAGCTAACAGCTAGAAATTATTATTTTTCCTATTACTATTAGAACAAAATTGAAGTGTGCTATTAGCTACTATATAAACAAATTGTAATAGGTGGGGAAAAAGTTTGTGCACTGCCTCTTGATACGGACTGTCCAACATACAGAGGATAACAGATATGGCTAAGGAGATATTAGCTAACAAACCCCAATCACTTTTCATCTTTCCTATCAGGCCATGGTTTCTAAACATGTTTATTATTCCTGGTTGTTTGTTTTGCTGTTGTTGTTTGCTAGTTTGTTTTTGCTTTTTTTCGTTCCCACGTTGGAACAAAATGATTTCACAAAGATTACCTTCACAGCATGTTACCGTGGTGCGATTAGTTCTTGCTATAAAGCCCTGGAAGATGTTTACAGTAGCAAGAGTTCAGGCTTCAGAAGTCCTTCTTTAAAGGTCATCTTGCTTAGGGCATCCATATTAAGCAATGTTTCCATACTCAATTGCTGTTTCTCAGGGAGAGTCATGCTATTTTGTCGATTTATAACAGAACCATACTCACCGTCATTAATAATAGTTGCAATGCTTGGTCCAGGGTAGTTCTGGCATTTGTCTTTCCTTTAGTTTCTTCACTTGCAGATGTAAAGGTCCCAAAACAAATGTCCTTTTAGGTACACTGCTAGGAACTCCTCCATACCCACAATGTACCAATGTACCCCCACCAATGCCCATGAAGGATTTTCTGCAATACATAAGGATAAAAGGAGAGCTGGGGGGAGAAAGGATAGATCTCCACAGCTTAACTGTTTTAAAATGTCAGACAGCAGGTAGCTCCCAGGAAAGTCAGGAGGTGAACACTGTGACCTCCTCTGTCACAACCCCTAATAACACCCTTTTCTGCAATAAGACCTACCAATTTGTCCAGCTTGCAATGACTCTAGCAAGGTTAAGAGATGAGGAAGAGAGTAAATGAAGAATTTGAAAGATGCTTTGAAAAGATTTTTTTAATACAGCAATCTTACTTAGGAGGTGTAGCCAACCTTCCAGTCCATTTCCTCCCTTCATCCCTACTGGTTCCTGCTCACTAAATAAGGCTTTACAGAGAAAATGGTTCATGCACATGGGAGTAACTAATCACCTTCTATAGAAATTTAAGGTTTCTGAAGAGGTTATCCCCATCATCACAACATAAATACTGATAACTCCACTAAAGACAATAAAGTTCCACCGGGATAAAAACATTAATCAAGGCTTAAAGAATTTTATGCAAACTTCATTTCTTTCACAAGATCTTTGGAGCTGTTCCACAGAAGGAGCAAAATACTCTACTCAGTTAAAAGGATGGTTACAAAATAACCTTTCTTAATGGTTTCCTGTTGAATTTTAAGAACTGTTCCATTAGGACAGAATGATAACATTGTCTCCTGAAAGTGCTTTGTTCATGCAATGGTGCAGCATCTATACAATGCCTCTTCATCTGAGGTATTATAGCACACAAAAGCTGTTAAAGAGGGAATCTATTTCATAGAGGATGTGCACCACTTCAAAAGAATGAGGGTAATAAATGCTGTAACCAGCAGCACTTATTTCAAATGCAACAAGAAACTCATTTAACTTTAAAAAAAAAAAAAGGAAATTTAATACATATCTGAAACCCTACAATTTGATGATTTTCCCTAGTAACTGACTAAAAAAGAGAGATAAATGCTCATCCTGCTAGGACAGAGTCACCTTTGGAATTGAGGTCATGAATGCAGAAGATGGGTAGAGGGATTATTCAACTTCCAGGGCACAGAGGGGTTTTGAGACTTTGTCTAAAACCTTGTGGAAGAAAGAAGATTCATTACTGACAATGAATTTGGAGAGAAGAACCATTTCATCAGCAGTGGTTTTGACCTCTAGTATGATTTTCCTATTGTACAGTTCAAATGAAATACACTACTTCTAGCAATGCAGTAGCTCCAGCCAATAAAACAAAAGATATTGTAGACCCAGAAGTATCTGAGGAACTGACTGTCTATAATAACAAATTAAATGAAAATTCCATTCCATTTAGCCTGCTCCCACAGGTGTAATGCACACAGCAAATTTCAACCAAATGGAAAATGCAACAGCAGCATTAACATCATTTGCTTTTATCTGTTCTCATTTTTACAATGGATTTACTTAAAAACCTGTAGTAATTATACTCATTTTTTTTCATAAAATGTCACAGAACATAAATGAGAAAAAAAAAACCAGCCTTCAACACAGGAATTTATTTGAAACAATACATAACAATGGTTACAGAATCACAGAATGTTAGGGGTTGGAATGGAAGTCAGAAGATCATCTAGACCAACCCCCCTGCCAGAGCAGGATCAGCTATACCAGATCACACAGGAACACATCCAGGCAGGTTTTTAATATCTCTAGAGAAGGAGACTCCACAACACCCCTGGGCAGCCTGTTCCAGTGTTCTGGCACCTTCACAGTGAAAAAAATTTTCCTCATGTTTCCATGGAGCTTCCTATGCCTCGACTTCCACCCATTGCCCCTTGCCCTGTCATAGGGCATCACTGAGAGGAGCCTGACTCCATCCTCTTGGTACTCACCCTTTACATATTTATAAACATTAATGAGGTCACCCCTTAATCTCCTCTTCTCCAAGCTAAAGAGACCCAGATCACTCATTCTTTCCTCATAAGATGTTCCACTCCTTTAATCATTGTTGTGGCTCTACAAATGACATAACTGCAGGTATATTTAAAGAAAGGACAGTGGGAGAAAACTCAGTGGGATTATTTTATTCCATCCTTCCTAGAAAAGTTGCCCATGATTATCCCTATAAATCAAGCTGAAAGATTCTCCCTCTCCCTCAAGCCCAGATTCCCCTGACATCAAACTCTTCCAAAAAAATCACATACTATTGGTAACATTGGCATACCAGAAAAGTTTCACTACTTTCTATTTGAGACTCTAAGTACTGTGAAGTACATGCATAGTTCTGATTCACCTGTTTGAAATTATTTTACTCCAAATGGTTTATTTTTAACAGGGATAAACTGATGTTTTCAAATATATATCCGTGAGAGTCTGAGTGGGTGTTGCAATCAAGGTTGGGAAGGAGACACAGTTCTTTTTTGAACATTCACATGAGTGACATTAAGGCACAAATGAGGTCATATATCAAGATGAGACTATTTGTTGAAGAGAGAGAGAACAGAGTAAACAGAACAGAGAAAGGAAGAAAAGGGAGAGAGAGGGAGAGGGAAAATGGAGAAGAGAGAGCAGGAGGTAAATAGTTACCATCCCATGGTCCTTCTTTGGGGGGAGGGGAGACATTCCTGGGCTGCTGCTTCCAGCCTGGGATGGCCATGGTGATGTTCCCCCCAGGAAGCTGGTATAGCTCAGGGTTTATATACTGTTCATCATAGCTCCACCTGGCCCACCCCTAGTCACATTACAATGCATATGTGACTGCCAGGTGTACTGTCTCAGTGGGCAGAGCTGACACATCAGGAGAGGGAAAATCTTATCTTTGTTGAGACACTTCTCAGTTCGTATTGTAATCACCACCATCACAAGGTGATTTGCATGTTGAGAGAGGGCTCTCTCAGTGGGTACATAAAGATAAAAACATACAAATGCAGGCTTGCTGATGCAATATGAACACACCCTTTTGGGACAGGACTGTCACAATCCCACCAATTTCTCATATTCCTCTATCAAGCAGTCATTCTAGATGCTGATTTTCCCCTCTTCACAGAAGTTCTTGAAGATCTATAGTGATGTGGAGAGATGTAATGAAAGCTACATCTGAGACGTCAGTCTATCCATGTGTCTGTGTCAAGTGAAATTAAGGACACTTAGACTCTTTAGAGTTTCAAATTCCCATGTTGTTTGGGTTTATTTTTTAACATGGCTTCTACTAACTTGTGGTTAATTCTGCACCTGGACCAGATAAACCCTCAATATCAGTACAGGCTGGGGGAAGAGGTGATAGAAAGCAGCTCTGTGGAAAAGGACTTGGGCATGACAAGCTGGACATGAGCACACTGTGTGCTCTTACAGCCAAGAAGGTAAATCACATCCTGGGCTGCATCAAAAGATCAAGAGGACTAAGTCTGCAACTCAACTCTCTTCTCATAAGACTGCATCAGGAGTACAGTGTCCAGCTCCGGAGCCCTCATGCAGAAAGTACATGGACCTGATGGAGTGGGTCCAGAGGAGGGCCACAAAAACGATCAGGGGCCGGAGCACCTCTGCTACGAGGACAGGGTGAGGGAGCTGAGGTTGTTCAGCCTGGAGAAGTCTCTGGGGAGACCTACTCACCACATTCCAGTACATGAAGGGGGCCTTCAAGAAGACTGGCAATGGACTGCTTATGAAGGCCTGTAGTGATAGGTCAAGGGCCAATGGTTTAAAATTAGAGAGGAGCAGATTTAGATTGGATGTTAGGACAAGTTCTTTACAATGAGGGTGGCTGAGCACTGGAATAGATTGCCCAGGGAGGTGGTTGAGGCCCCATCCCTGGAGATATTCAAAGTGAAGCTTGACAGGGCTCTGGGTGACCTGATCTAGTTGAGGATGTCCCTGCTCACTGCAGGGGGGTTGAACTAGATAACCTTTGGAGGTCTCTTCTAACCCAAGTGATTCTATAATTCTATGATTTTTGCTTCTATGGTAGGCTTTATGAAGAAGTCATACAGCTGTTCATATTTAAGCTGGCTTGCATAAGAGAAAAAGCACTCCAAAGAAGTTATTAGTGGTTATGTAGAACAGGATGATTCACCATCTCTTAATAAGTCATGAATGATACAGGCATGAGCAAAACAGGCAAGTCATACAAAGCAGCTGTCATGATGTCTTTCGCACTGTAGGAATGAATTTTGTGTCTTATAAGCTACCAAAAAAAAAAAATTGTATACTCTTCTGTCTTTAAAGTACATTTGCTGCAAGTACACACACAGCAGTCCTAGCTCAGGAACAGTTAACCTGGGCAGTCTAGATGAGAATCAGGACAGCCAACGACACTTTTTAAGAAAAAAAAAAAAAAAAAAAAAAAANGAAAAAATAAACCTTCATTTGTTTGGGGTTTTGGTTTTGTTTGGTTTTGTTTTGTGGTTTTCTAAGCATAACTAAAGCTGAAGCACTGTAATTAAGCTGATTTGTTACATATACACATACATTGTAGTTCCACTCACTAAAAGGCAGTTGTCCTAAATAATTTTAGAAGCAAACTCCAAACATCTCAGCTCCTAAACATCAAGGGGACCTCTAAACCTAACACTAGCAAACATTGCTCTGGTAAGAGGTTTCTTCTCTGGCATTCCTAGCACTCTTCACTTTTCAGTAGTCATCTTTTCCTTTCTTATCTCTTTTTGATCCTTTCAATATATTCTCCCACAGCACTGATTAACAGCCTTCATATACATCAAAAATCAAGAAGGGTGTTTCTGTTGTTGTTTTCTTGGGATTTTGTTGGGGGGAGTTAGAGGGGGGAGAGAGGGAGGGTTGTTTTTGTTTGATTTTCTTTTTACAGAGCCAGCACTCAACCTAATCTTCCAAGAACTGTTGCTACGAAGCACCACTGTAGCACTTTCACTTGGACTTCATCTTCTTCCTACACAGAAAGCAAGTAAGCAGTTGTAATATGTTAACACATGCCTGTGTAGCCTGCTTGCTCTCCCAATGCAGAAGGGAGGGAAAAACAACACACAAAACATGGGATTGAGATAAGGAGATAAGTGCAGAGTTTAATACAACATATGATATCATAGCCACAATGTCTAACCACCTTACCTTAGCCTACTTGTGTGGAAAAAAAAAAAATCACAACTTCTCAGAAGTTATATCCCTTGATTATAATCTTACCTATACCAAAGAAGAGTCCAAAGTCCTTTTTATACCTTTTATGTTTGATAAAACATTTGCACAAAATTGTTTCACATTGCCTCTGTAGTTGAATTTATTTAAAATAAGGCTGGCCAGCTACCAGCCGATTGGTTTTATATATTATTCTTCCTAATGTCATTTTATATTTAATTAGGGCAAAACACTGAATATTTACTACAAAATTAATCTAGGCTTCCTACAGTGAGACAATTCTTCTATTTGTTCCTCTCACACCACCACAGTGTTTGAATGAGCTAACTTTTATGAGTATCCCCTAGTCACAGACCTGGGTTTGGAAAGCTTAAAGGACCTTCCTCTTTCCAGTCTCAGTAATAAATTATGTAACATAAATTATGTAAACCATCACAAATTACAATAAAAATCTTCCTAGAAAATGTTTTAAAACCTTACAACTACAGTATAAAATCATTTTTTCCCAAGAAGTTGCTATAGATCCTTTACCTGGCCTGTCATGCCTCAGATTCTTTAGGGTTTATGAAAACTTTTGAACCTTGAGCATAAATGCTCAGCATGTGGGGTTGGGCTCAGTATTGCTGTTGGTTTGTGCAGACCACTGAAAACTCTTGAATAAAAATGTCATTTTCTAATTGAACAATTACCTTGTGGTTGCTTAAAATACTCTGAGATCTGTGCTCCCTAGGAAGAGAGAAACGAATTCCATTCGTTTTACCTGAAAATTTTAGAGCTTTGCGGAAGGCTTAATTTCGCCCTCAGCTGGTAAAAATCACTCACAGTTTTCCAATTTCAAGGTCTAAAGCAAAATCAAATTGTGGCCTCACAAATGAGAAAATTAGGTTTTTTACAGGTAACACATGGCACAAAATCTGGTAGGTAAAATGCAGGTTTTATGAACCCGATGCATTTAATGTAGTGAGAAAAATTGCTCATGTTGCAACAGACAATGGTCAAGGATATGGTGACAGGGATACAGTGACAGAGAACAAGTGAAAATAGATGTTGCCTGCACCTGAAGGCTGGACAATTGGAGCTGGCTTCCAGCTTCATCTCTCTGCTGTGAAGACCAGCCAGGACCGACGTTCCTGTGACAACCTGGGTGAATGCACGAGGAGACCCTGAGAAGAGGGGGGAAAAAAAACAAACCCCACCACACACAAAACCCACACACACAAACAAACAAACAAACAAAGATCCTCAAACAAAAAAGCCCAACTAGAACAGAAAGATAGTCTTAAATTTCTATTACAGAGATATTGTTGTGATTATTCCAGTGCTTGCACAGAGCTCTTCGGTAACACAATATCTTTCTTGTGCTTGGTTGACCCCTTCAGAGAGTAGCCCATGCTAATTTCCAAACACAGGCACATCAGTCCACAGAGCACAATCTTTCTGTTATTAAGGGACAGTAAACCTGCCAGATGCAAGTTCACACCTGCTGCACACAAACACACTTTCCTTAATCGCAGTGAAGACTCCTCAAAATTCACAAGGACAAAGGCAGCCCTGCAAAAGCAAGCCAGAGAATTTTACCCCCTGGGTATTGCTCTGCACAGAGGAGGTGACCTTTCCACAAGCACTGCTCATGGGAATAGATCTCCAGCTAGCAGCAGTGTCATAACACTTGCACAGTTTCAAACACCTGGAAGGAAGGTAAGAATGAACATTTCCACTTATCTGCTAGAGGCTACAGGTGCACACAAACTCATCAGCTGAAAAGCAGACCTGCTAAACAAAACTTAGGATCCCATTCCCCTGCACCCTCCCTAGCCTAATATCAGCTTTTATTCAGAGGTCACACACACATTCACTGCAGTCCATTACATCAAAGCTATCCAATGGATTCTGTAGCATGGGAAAGAAGGAGTGGTTCCCACCATTGACCCTGCACCTTGGCATCTACCAGTTCATAATGCAAGGAAGTAATAACAGTGTCATAGAATTGTTTCAGGTGGAAAAGGCCTTTAGGACCATTGAGTTAAGCCATCAACCTAAGACCACTATACTCATTAAATCATGTCCCAATATGTCCATGTATTACTTGAACATCTCCAGGGGGACTCCACCACCTCCCTGGGCAACTTATTCCAGTGCCTGAGCACTCTGTCAGTAAAAAAATGTTTCCTCATATCCAAACTAAACCTTTCCTAGCACAATTTCAGACCACTTCCTCTCATTCTATCATCTGATATCAAAGAGACTGACCCCCACCTCGCTACAACTTCTTTTCAGATAGTTGCAGAGAGCAATGAGGTCTCCCCTCAGCCTGCTCTTCTCAAGACTAAACCATCCCAGTTCCCTCAGCTCTTCCTCATAAGACTTGTTCTCTAGACCCTTCTCCAGCTTTGTTGCTCTTCTCTGGACATACCCCAGCAGCTCAAAGTCTTTCTTGTTGTCAGGGGACCAAAACTGAACATAGTATTCGAGTACTCTGCCTCATCAGTGCAGAGTACAGAGACACAATCACTTCTCCAGACCTGTTAGCCTCTTATTCCTGATACAGGTCAGGATGCTGTTGGCCTTCTTGGCCACCTGAGCACACTGCTGGATCACTTTCAGACAGCTGTCAACCAGCACCACCAGACTCTTTTTTGATGGGCAGCTTTTCAGACACTCTGCCTCAAGCCTGTAACATTGCATGCGGTTGATGCAACCCAAGTACAGGACCTGGCACTTGGCTTTGTTAAACCTCATACTGACCTCAAGGAATAGGACAGGTTCTCTTGGATTCTCTGGGACACTTCTTTCACAGCTGAAACACAAGCCTGTGCAGAGGAAGGGAGACTTCCCTCATGTTACTGAGGCCTGCTACTTATTTCATCCACAGTTCGTCCCTGACCATCTTACCAAGCCAGAGATAAAGACCAAGCGTGCATGACCGTGGTGACCTTGATTCATCCTCATCCTTTGCCAGACAAGCTGCTTTCCCTGGATGTTTCTTTTTCTGTAGAGGGGCAGTTGACACTTGCACAGGCTGGTTCTTTGGTGCAGCTGTCATGCCTCTTGGTCTGTAGGCCTAGAGACTTTCTCTTGCCCCTGAGCAATATGAACACTGATGAGAAGGGCTCAGTAAGCATGGGCCACATCCCAACACAATCACAGTGATTTCTGTCTCTTTGGTGGAGCTTCTGGGCTGACAACAGACTGTTTCCAAACATTTCACCAGCTTTCCAGGATTTTGCATTTGTTCACAGGTGAAATTCCAAACCACTGGAGCTGACCACTAGCCTTGGCACTTTTCAATACTCTCCCACACACCCTGCCACTCATAATTATCCAGCCTCTGTGCAGGTAGCTCCAGTTGGTATCCTTGGGAGAGACCTGTCTTGCTCTGAACAACACCTAGCCCATCAGTTGTGTGAAATTACATCTAAACCAAGGAGCTGAAGTAGCTGGTGGATTAACCATATCATAATATGCCACTAACCAGAGCAGCAGCCATTCCCCTGAGCTGACACACACCACCAGAGAGAGCACATACAGGACCCCAGCACATCAGCCACAGCCCCCATCAGAAAGCAAACGTATCAATGTAGCAAACAATACCACAGGAAAAAAAAAAATAGATAAAACTCTCTTAACAAGTGTCAAGCCTGAATTGAATCCTCTCATTATCTCACTCACAGTTATTTCTACCCTTTTGCCTCCTGCCAAAAACAACTGCCTTAATTAAGACAGCTGCTTTCATGCTGCCCTTTGGAACCCCAGATATGGACTGTCCTGGGTTAACACAGGCATAGATTCACATAATGTCATTTGGAGGGGGGTCTTTTATCTCCTCTGGGTGTAACAGATTATAATTAGCACCAAAGAGATTGTACTTCCATTGATGTTCTCACTAGAAGGTATGTTTATGTCAAGAGATAACTCTATTCTTAAAAGTAATAACCTGGCCAATTATGCTCCAGGGCTTTACAAATCTGTATGCATATGATTTGCCATTAACAATTCATTTTGCACCACCAGCATGTTAGAGCTCTAAAGGTTTGTACCAGGAACAGATAAAAAAACCACATCACTGCAACAGGAGGAAACCCCCAGATTCTCCTGCTTGGGGCAGTTCTGGAGACAAGGCTTCAGGTTCTTCATTTTACTGTCACATAACAACACAGAAGATTAATATCTAAGTATAACCAATGCAAAAGAAGTATGGAATTTCATCCCACCAATGAAAAAGAGCTCTTATCTCTCCCATGGCTCGCTCTTAGGATATCAGGTAGTGATAGGACTAGGGGGAATGGAATAAAGCTGGAAGTGGGGAGATTCAGACTGGACGTGAGGAAGAAGTTTTTCACCATGAGAGTGGTGAGAGCCTGGAATGGGTTGTCCAGGGAGGTGGTTGAGGCCTCATCCCTGGAGGTGTTTAAGGCCAGGCTAGATGAGGCTCTGGCCAGCCTGATGTAGTGTGAGGTGTTCCTGCCCATGGCAGGGGGGTTGGAACTAGATGATCCTTGTGGTCCCTTCCAACCCTGACTGATTCTATGATTCTATGATTCTATATATTCTCATAAGAGTTTGACAACTTCAATCGCTAAACAAACAAATCTTCAATAAAATGTATAGTATGTGCATACTACCTCTTTTCAAGATGCCTTGGTTTTAAGTGAGAGGGTTCAAAGATAATTTGTCTATCTTTTCACTGTAGTAAGATCACTAAAATTTCATTGCTATTTCAAGGGATATTTTAGTGTTGAGTGAGAGTATTGGAAGCAAAACAAAGGCTGAATTGTGGAATGGCACATTTAGAATAGAGCTATAGAAAAAATTAAGTGTCCCTACACAGTTATTACTTTTTTATTTTAAAAAACATGACTAAGTATTTTTGATTGCTGGTCATAGACAGAAAGAACAAGGGGTTTGATAATCCAATCTAGATCAACCCCAGAACTGCTGGATTATTTGAAGATTTTATTCAATTCTGCCTTATGCTCCTGATTCTTATGAGGCTCTGTCAAATCCAGACTTACTTTGCACAAGGCCAAAGCTATGCTTGTACAGTACAGAGGAAATGTCAGTTCCTGACATTTTCCACCCCTCTGCCCCAGCCCTAGAGATCTATTTTTATTCTGTGGATTTAAATCAGAACTAATTTCCTGTGGAATATGATGTTAGAAAGACATCAATTCATGCACAGCCTAAAATCCTAATTCAAAGCATTCACTAGCAATTAAACAGGTTCCAGAAGAGTGCTGGAGAATACACTACCACAAACATGTATAGCATCTGACACTGTAAGATAAGTACATGCCCCAGATAGGACAGGAATTGCCACATTTAAGTACTTAATAAAATACTACTCTAATCAATGTCTCAACATACCACACATAGGAAGTATTTCCTCATTTCTATGGTGATGAATTCATACCATGAAATTGGAAATCTAATTATGACTGCTTGTAACTGTGACCACAGAATATAATTATAGCCATCACCAGCCACAATAATTGGACAGATGTTTAAAAAAAAAAAAAAAAAAGCCTCTTACTTGACTGGAGGTGTTCTGATAGGAAGGAGTTTAGAAATTTAACCACTAGCCTAAACAAAGGAAGAAGTGAAAAAAGGAGCATTTGCTTGGAATATCAGGAGAAAATTCAGAAACAGGCATCGAAAGAGGAGTTAAAAAAGAAGTTGCCAAACTAACATCAGCATTAATATTGGCATTTAGAAATTAGTTCCAATAGAAGACTTTCTCAAACATGAACCTGAATGTGGGCAGCATGAGACAGTCTAATGACAACACCAATACCCAAACAACAAAGAACATATTGGTTGGGGGTGGCGGAAAGGGGGAAGAGTGGAGTGGGGGGAGAGAGGGAAGGAGGAAAAAGGAAAAAAATATGCAAAACTAAAGAGAAACACCAGGAGAAAGCCACTATCCTTCTTGCCTTTTATTCCACTTCCAAAATACTGTCAGCTATCCACCCCCAAAAATGTGTTAGACAGTTTTCCAGCAAAAGCACGAGACTGCTGTACCAGCAGCAACAAGAGAGACAGTAGGAGCGGTAACAGAAGGCTCCAAGGCAGCAGTAGTAACTTAAAAAATAATCTTTTTTTTCTTCTTGAAGTATGAATACTTTAATTCACCACCTGCTGCCTAATTCTAATAACAGCATGCAACATGCATGGATTAATTGCAGGAGACCAGAGAGGAGCCTATGGCGTTTCAGGCATCAAGAGCTCCTGCTTAGCAAAAGGAAGCAATGAACCCAGCAGCAGTCCCCTGCAGTTTTGAATCAGACACTGCCAATCTTTTACATGCCATTCCTGACCCAATTAAAACAGCAGATTGTGGCATTGCTGGTGACCCATGCGCAGCAACAGCGCTTTGTGGAGAAGCTGGGGAGGGGAAAGCACAGATGTGCTCATGGGAGATCGAGATCTGACCTGTTCCTCCTTTTGGACTTCTGCTGCTTGCAATACAGGAAGAACAGGGACAGAATTAGCCTGGTTGGACGTGGGAAACAGCAGAAAGTCAGAGGGTTAGGAAAAAATGGAGAACTGGTCACTTGCTTGTCTTCTCAATCCAAGGGACTATGACATTTACATTTTAGAGGTCTGCCCTGGCAGTTACTCTTAGCATCAGTGTAACACAGCTTAGAGCAGCTTTAAACCTGAAAACATCCACCAAAAAAAAGTGGGGATGACCTGTCCCACAGGGCAGAGGTAAAGCAATCTCTCTGGCTAGGGCTGCCAGCAAAAGGGCCCACAGAAATAGGGTGAAGGGAGCTGAAATAGATATAGGGCATTATGTCATGTTCTCTTAAGGCAGACACCTAAAAGCCAAACTACAAAATAAAAGCAGCAGAAGGATCAAGGCTGAGTAAACCATAACACCAAGTATTCATTATGTTTGGAAAAAACACATGAAAATTAAAACCAGCAGAGCCACTGAAGCCCAGCTCATTAATTTTGAAATATTTACATGTATCACTTTCATATCAAAATGCTCTTCTGAAGGAAAATAGGAAACATGAAATTTTTGTAAAAGATTATCACTTGAATGTCAAGTCTGCTTTTGATAATTTCTAAGACATGATGGATTTATCAACACAATTATACACAAGCAAATATAATCAAGTAAGAAGAATTAGCAATATCTTCTATATGTGCGTGGTTGCTCTACTTTTAAACTATAGAAATATAAATTTAGTACCTGGACGAGATATATGTATGAACTAGGTTTATAGTTGAGACTTCCCCCAAAGTGCCACTTATGTTATATTGGAAGAAAAATAGTTTTTACATTTAAACAGCAGCTCTCTTCTTCCTGTGAATGGTGTACAACATCACAATAAGCAGTCAGGGAATAATGCATTTACCAACTTTGATTTGGTATATGATGTGATAAAGCTAAGCACCATTTTTCAGCAAACTTAACTATCAAACTCAGATTTTGTGGGATACAACAGACCATGTGTGTTCTCAGTGACAGCCTTCCTTTCAGGATACAGTCACTGTACAGGATTTTTCACTGAATACAATCACAGAATCACAGAAAACATCCAGTTGGAAGAGACCTCAAAGATCATCCAGTCCAACTCTTGACCCATTTTAGGGCCAATTTAAAACCATGTCCCTAAGCACCAGATCCACACACTGCTTAAACACCTCCAGGGATGGTGACTCCATCACTGCCCTGGGCAGACCATTCCAATGTTTGATAACCCTCCCTATGAAGAAATATTTCCTAGCATCCAGCCTGAACCTCCCCTGGCACGGCTTGAAACCATTTCCTCTAGTCCTCTCGCTTGACACCAAGGAGAAGTGGTTGGCCCCCTCCCCAGCTCCTTGTAGGCCATGTGCTCCAGGACCACCATCTGCCCCTCTCTGGACGCACTCCAGAGCCAAAATGTCCTTCTTGCAGTGAGGAGCCCAGAACTGAATGCAGTACTCAAGGTGTGGCCTCACCAGTGACAAGGGCAGGGGTATGATCACCTTCCCGTTCCTGCTGGCCCCTGTGTTTCTAATACCAGCCAGTATGCCATTGGCTTCCTTGGCCACCTGGGCACACTGCTGACTCATATTTAATCAACTCTCAGCCAATACCCCCCCAGGTGCCTCTGTGAGTCGCATCTTTCCAACCACACATCCCCAAGTCTGTAGCTTACCATGGGCTTGTTGTGACCCAGCTGGAGGACTTGGCACTCAGCCTTGTTGAACTTCATACAGTTAGCCTTGGCCCATGGGTCTAACCTACCCAAGTCCTGCTGCAAAGCCTCCCTACCCTCTAGCAGATTGACATGGCCACCCAGGTCAGTGTCACCTGCAAATTTACTGAGGGTGCATTCAATCCCCTCATCCAGATCGTTGATAGAGATACTAAAGAGAACAGGACCCAGTACTGAACCCTGGGGGACACCACTAGTAACTGGGCACCAGCAAGTCCATATGAAATTGTCTCCATGCTCAAGTACACCCAAACAATAGACAGCCTTTAATATTAAAGGGTGAGATAAATGGGCTGAGTAAAAAAGAGGCATATAAGGCAACAAGAACAGAGGGGACAGTTGAAGAACTGAAGAAGCAAGACATAAGGAAGTGAAATTAGCAAAAAAAAAATAACAACTTCAGTAAGGCATGATAACAAAACTAGTTCTCTCAGATCTGGGCAGCTGTTTTTTCAGCCTTGGCCTCTGGAGGAGTCGAAGAGAAATAGCACATGGATATTGAGCATTTTGCTAAAAACTAGTAAATCAGAAGCAATTGAAACTTTAGTTCCCACCCTCACCATGCCTTTCTACTGATCTGATAATGTCTAATCATGAAAACTTGGGTGTCATAGCCTGCCTATTGGGTTCTAGCCATTGCACACAAGCCTTTTGGAGCAAAGACGTGGAAGGTGGCCATGAGCACACAGGTCCATCCCAAGCAGCAGCACCTGAAGAATGAGCACACTGGCACAAAGAAAGTCTGTGTTTTCTGTGCCATGGTAGCCCTTACAATCTTTCTACCTGCTAAGGAAAAGAGTTGCATAGCATACAAGGGAATTCCTGTTACAGGAGCAGATGCTTTAAAAAAAAAAAAATGTGTTTTCTGAGTGCCTTTAGTAAACATAGATCAAATAAAGGACAACATACCCTAGCAGAATAATGTTTTCTGGGTATAACAGCACGCTTGAAATAGTTTTCTTCAGTCCTTCAAAGAGTATAAAGCTATGTTTTGAATTTCTCAGGGACACAGTCCTCAATGAAAGCCACAAATAGGCTGCAGTACTTAAACAGTTTCATAAGCACTGATATTATCTGCAGAAGAATGAGCCTCGCCTGAAGACTTCTTGTCCCCTCTCCTCCTCTCTGTGCATTCAATAGGGAAAAGAATAATACAAAAGAAATAGCAGAGTTAAAACTGAAATCGAATGCTGCCTATCTTTAAATCATGTGCATACACAAGAAAAACAAAAAGACCCTCAGCAAAATACCACCCTAGCTGTGCTGCCACAGCCATTTCTAGCTCAGAGCTGCCATAGCTTTCGGTCAATGCTGAGCTCATATTGTCAAAGTAGCAACAATAGTGATCATCCATCATGACTCTGTAGGCATTTGGCAAATGTTTGACAGATAAATGATTTTTTTTCAAACTCCTTTGTGAGTCACCTTGGGTGCTATATAGCAGACCACAAAATGTAATTTCATTTGGAAAGGTTATCTGCTCTCTAATTGTAATTCTGAAAGTAGATTATATTTCCATATACCTTCAACCAGACATGGCACTGGGCTTTTTTTTTCTCTCCTCCTCCTCCTCCTCCTCCCCCTCCACCTCGCCCCCCTTTTTTTTAAAAAAGAATGGTTTAGTTTTACTAATCAATCATTTTTCCTTCAGCACATCTAGATGTATCAGGCATGTTGTGCAAGAAACACTGCTTGTGATGAGAAATAGCTATCTGTGGATGCTATAACTAGAGGCAGAAACCCATTCAGCCACAACTCACCTGTTCTCTTGCTCAAAGTTTCAAAGTTTAAGAGTGGTTTTTTTTTTTAAGCACACAAAATCATTGCAACTTCACTGTAACATTATTACAGGTACTCATGTAAAAATGGTTATTGTTTAAGCAGAGGTATAATTGTTGCTGCCCTCTTATGAACATAGAAGGCAAAGATAATATTCAAAATTAATTGATGTAAATTCTATACTTTGTAGTATTTCAATAGCGCAGTTACCAGTTTTAATTAACACCAGACAGAGGTCAATTGTGTATGTTTACAATGTGGCTTTACCTGGCTCTTTATTTGCTGTCTAAAAACATTATGCACCAGGTAAAGCTGGGACAGTTGAGAAAACTCTAGCTCTTGCTCATGACTTCATATTAAATGTGCAGGGTAACTGGGTGATCAGGTCCAGTCAGCACGAGTTCATGAAGGGAAGGTCTTGTTTGATGAGCATGATGTCCATCTATTGCAAAGTGACCCACTCAGTGAACGAGGGAAAGGCTGTGGATTCTTTATCTGGACTTTCATAAGGTATTTGACACTGTTATCCACAATATCCTCCTGGAGAGACTGGCTGCCCATGGGTGCATGCTTTGCTGGGTTAAGAACTGGCTGGGTGACTGGGCTCAGAGTGGTGATGAAGAGAGTTAAATCTGTTCTGTTGCAGGCTACAGGTGGTGTTCCCAGGGGTCGCCATTGGGATCACTCCTGTTTAATATCTTTATCAGTAATCTGTATGAGGGAATTTAGTGCACCCTCAATAAGTTTGCAGATGACACTAAATTAGACTCTACAACTACCTGAAAGGAGGTTATAGTGAGGTGGGGACTGGGCTTTTCTCTCTAGTATCAGATAGAATGAGAGGAAATGGTCTGAAATTGTGCCAGGAAAGGTTTAGATTGGATATTAGGAAGATTTTCTTTACTGACAGAGTGCTCAGGCATTGGAATAAGTTGCCCAGGGAGGTGGTAGTCACCACCCCTGGAGATGTTTAAGAAACATGGGGATGTGGCACTTTGGGACACGGCTTAATAGGCACAGAATTATAGAATCATGGAATGGTCTGGGTTGGAAGGGACCTCCAAAGGTCATCTAGTTCAACAACCCTGCAGTGAGCAGGGACATCCTCAACTAGATCAGGTCACTCAGAACCCCACTGAGCCTCACTGAATATATTCAGAGATGGGGCTCCAACCACCTTCCCAGGCAACCTACCCTCATGGTAAATAACCTGTTCCTAACATCCAACCTAAATCTGCTCTTCTCTAGTTTGAAGCTGTTCCCCTAGTTCCTGTCACCACAGGCCTTTGTAAACAGTCTCTCTCTACCCTTCTTGTAGACCCCCTTCAGGTACTGGAAGGCTGCTATTAGGTCTCCCTGGAGCCTCCTCTTTTCCAGGATGAACAACCCCAGCTTACTCAGCCTGTCCTTGTAGGGAAGGTGCTCCAATGCCCTGATCATTTTCATGGCCCTCTGGACAGGCTCCATGTCCTTTCTATATTGAGGGCTCTGTGGCTGCACACAGTACTCCAGGTGAGGTGTCACCGGAGCCAAGTGGTAGAATCACCTCTCTGGATCTGCTGGAAACACATTTTTTGATGCAGCCCAGGATGTGATTGGCCTTTCAGGATGCAAGTGCACATTGTTGGCTCATGTCCAGCTTTTTTGTCCACCAGTACCCTCAAATCCTTTTCTGCACGGCTGCTTTCTATCACAGTATCCCCCAGCCTGTATTGATAATGGGGTCGATCTAATCCAGGTGCAGGACCTGGCACTTGGCCTCGTTGAACCTTGAACCATTAGGTTCACCTGGGCCCACTGCTCCAGCTTGTCCAGGTCAATAACAGCAATGATGATGTTCTGACATCACAAGATGCATGAAGAGCCCTGTGAAAGTAATATATTGCACTTTGCCATGTAATTATGTTATGTTTGAGCAGAGTGTTGGAAAACTTACTATAATCATTAGCTGAGCACTGAATGTTTTGATTGTCAGACAGGTTGTATATGATGCAAATATATGACTCAGAAATTATTTCACATAAACATTTTTTGTAACAGTAATCTGACTCATAACTTCCAACATATAAAATAACAAGCTGCACAAAACATCTGCGTGCTCCCAGCAACCTCAGCTTGTAGCAACCTCCAGAAGCCTCACAAGCACAGAGAAACCAGAGAGCCTTATCCCTGAGGACCCAAAGCTCAGAAGTGCAGAAATCAACCTTCCCAAAAAGAGTCAAAGCAGGAGTGAAAAATGTTGTTGTTCCCACTGGGGCTCCCTGCTGAAGAGCTGTGATAGTTCATGCCTTCTGAGAGTCTGCCCTTGGGCATTGCTTGGTTTAGGTCCACACAGAACAGAGGTAANCCAGGTAAAGCTGGGACAGTTGAGAAAACTCTAGCTCTTGCTCATGACTTCATATTAAATGTGCAGGGTAACTGGGTGATCAGGTCCAGTCAGCACGAGTTCATGAAGGGAAGGTCTTGTTTGAT
This sequence comes from Indicator maculatus, assembly GCA_013399975.1. Classification (NCBI taxonomy): domain Eukaryota; kingdom Metazoa; phylum Chordata; class Aves; order Piciformes; family Indicatoridae; genus Indicator; species Indicator maculatus. Next base: position 941,851 of record VXBD01005097.1, read on the forward strand.
GAGCATGATGTCCATCTATTGCAAAGTGACCCACTCAGTGAACGAGGGAAAGGCTGTGGATTCTTTATCTGGACTTTCATAAGGTATTTGACACTGTTATCCACAATATCCTCCTGGAGAGACTGGCTGCCCATGGGTGCATGCTTTGCTGGGTTAAGAACTGGCTGGGTGACTGGGCTCAGAGTGGTGATGAAGAGAGTTAAATCTGTTCTGTTGCAGGCTACAGGTGGTGTTCCCAGGGGTCGCCATTGGGATCACTCCTGTTTAATATCTTTATCAGTAATCTGTATGAGGGAATTTAGTGCACCCTCAATAAGTTTGCAGATGACACTAAATTAGACTCTACAACTACCTGAAAGGAGGTTATAGTGAGGTGGGGACTGGGCTTTTCTCTCTAGTATCAGATAGAATGAGAGGAAATGGTCTGAAATTGTGCCAGGAAAGGTTTAGATTGGATATTAGGAAAATTTTCTTTACTGACAGAGTGCTCAGGCATTGGAATAAGTTGCCCAGGGAGGTGGTAGTCACCACCCCTGGAGATGTTTAAGAAACATGGGGATGTGGCACTTTGGGACACGGCTTAATAGGCACAGAATTATAGAATCATGGAATGGTCTGGGTTGGAAGGGACCTCCAAAGGTCATCTAGTTCAACAACCCTGCAGTGAGCAGGGACATCCTCAACTAGATCAGGTCACTCAGAACCCCACTGAGCCTCACTGAATATATTCAGAGATGGGGCTCCAACCACCTTCCCAGGCAACCTACCCTCATGGTAAATAACCTGTTCCTAACATCCAACCTAAATCTGCTCTTCTCTAGTTTGAAGCTGTTCCCCTAGTTCCTGTCACCACAGGCCTTTGTAAACAGTCTCTCTCTACCCTTCTTGTAGACCCCCTTCAGGTACTGGAAGGCTGCTATTAGGTCTCCCTGGAGCCTCCTCTTTTCCAGGATGAACAACCCCAGCTTACTCAGCCTGTCCTTGTAGGGAAGGTGCTCCAATGCCCTGATCATTTTCATGGCCCTCTGGACAGGCTCCATGTCCTTTCTATATTGAGGGCTCTGTGGCTGCACACAGTACTCCAGGTGAGGTGTCACCGGAGCCAAGTGGTAGAATCACCTCTCTGGATCTGCTGGAAACACATTTTTTGATGCAGCCCAGGATGTGCTTGGCCTTCTGGGCTGCAAACGCACACTGTCTGCTCACGTCCAGCTTCTCATCCATCAGCACCCCCAAGTCCTTTTCCACAGGGCTGCTTTCGATCACCTCATCCTCCAGCCTGTATTTATAGCAAGGATTATTCTGGCCCAGGTGCAGAACCCTGCACTTGCTCTTGTTGAACATCATGAGTTTCACCTGGGCCCAACTCTCCAGCTTGTCCACATCCCTCTGGGTGACATCCCATCCCTCTGGCATATTGACAGCACCACTCAGCTTGGTGTCATCTGCAACCTTGCTGATGGTGCAGTCCATCCCACTGCCTATAGCATTGGTAAAAATATTAAACAGTACAGGTCCCAGTACAGACCCCTAGGGACACCCCTTGTGACTGCTATCCATCTGAAATTCAAGCCATTGAGCATTACCCTCGAGATGCAACCATCCATCCAATTCCTTATCCACTGAACAGTCCACTCATCAAATCCATCTCTCTCCAGCTTGGCAAGTAGGATGTTGTGGGGGGCTGTGCAAAAGGCCTTGCAGAAGTCCAGATCAATCACTTCCATAGGTTTTCCCTTGTCTGCTGACATAGTTATTTTCTCCTAGAAAGCCACTAGTTTGGTCAGGCAGGATTTGCCTCTAGTAAAGCCATGCTGACTGTCTTTAATCACCTCCCTGTCCTCCATGTGCCTTAGCGTGTCATCTAGGAGGATCTGTTCCATGATCTTCCCAGGCGTGGTGGTCATAGATTGCTGTCAGTAGTCAATGATCTTACATGTCTTTTTCAACTGAAACAATTCTTTAATTCTATGAATAAAAGACTGAAGTTAATTGATAATGTTCCAAATCTCATTTTACTTTTCTAGGAAGTGCATATTTCTTTCTATAAGGGAAAAAAAAAAAAGGAAAGAAGAAATAAAAAAGAACTGCACCAGATGCAGATGATATGCAAATTGGATTTCAATGCATGGGTATATATAGTAAGATTTTCTAAAGAGGGCTGTCAATGATACATTGACTCCAGTAGTTTTCTGTCTTTTCAGTAAGCCACAAAGACCACAACAAATATGTAATCACATGTTAAGTGCCATCAGTCATAGTGTATTTCTAGTCAATTTGCTGTTTGCAGGTCTTACTCCCTAAGAAAAGGTTAAATGGGCTGATTTTTTGCAGCTACCCTAAGAGCAGCTGCCTTCCAGTAACAGAACATTTTAATCTTGTCAAGCATTGTGTTCAGCAACCATATGAATCTAATAAAGTGTTATACACACTCAGTTTATGCATCAGCATTGCCAGCATAGAGATAACACCCCTGCTGCTTCTCCCCTCCATGTAGGATCAGTTGTTCAGTTCAGTCATCACTGAACCAGGGTTTACCTTAGTGAATTCCCAATATCAAGTGAAGGGCCAAGCTACTATGTCTGCAGTCATTCAAGTTAGCACCAAAGAATATTTGTGAGATTAGTGAGTGGAGCAAGGCAGTTGCCAGGCTGCACCTTCCCCCAGCTGGCATCACATACCCCATACATCCAGCTACATCCTTCACAACCAGGGCACTGACAAAGTGCTGACAGCTCATGAGCAAATCAAAGATTGTCTTCTCAGTTCAGATGCTCATGATGAGCATTTTTGTTTTGGAAAGTAATCAAGCATACAAACAACATTTAAGCCTCTTCTTTAACCCAGGGCCCCATTACAAGAATTACACAGTGAATTATTGTCAAATGGAGTGTTGAGCCCAGAATGACAGTATTTGCCCTTCACAGAACATGTTTGAGTTCAGACAGTTTAAAAGAGCTTCTGGAGATAAAACAGTGCCAAAAGAACAAACCATGAATAGAAACAGAAGGATCTGGTAACAACACTAGCTAATATTATGTAGAATATTAACTGCTTCTTAGACCAATCTTTAATTTTATTCCAACACTTGGAGTACAGCCATGTTGAAAAAAACACTATCATAGATTCAGTTTTTGTCATATCATGTGCCCAGTACTTCCAGACTTCAACTGGACTGCAATTCAGTAAGAGTAAATGAGAGCACAGAAGGGGCAAAGAGTGAGAAAAGGGCAAGCAGGGATATCTTTTACTGGCCATCAGTACCTAAATAGATTAAAGACTTCTGTATTACATTAGGAGATGGAAACTGTAATGCATCACCAGACAAGTTCACTAGACATACAGCGTAGGCTTGACTTTATCAAGAATCAAAACACCAAAACCTCAGGTCAGACAGAGTATTAACAACTCACAAGAAGTCAGCCTACAGTCAGAAGAGCCACCTGAGAAAGGAGAAAGTAATGCAGACCGTAGGAAGGCTTTAAAATAATTTAAAAGTAATTCATGACAGAACAGTGCATAGATTGATTTACAGAAGCAAATATTCGGCAACTAAGAAATCCAGTAATGAAAGGTAGATGGCAGCAAGTGTTTAATTAACATGGGAAAGCATTGCAGGGTGATAGAAAAAGTGACATTAAAGTGTCTTTTTTGAGGCTTAAAGCCCTCACTCATAATGAAGGCATTTTAGAAGAATCTTTCTAGGACAGACTTGCAAAAGATCCATAATGTGGGCACAGATGTCCTAACACGGGTTCAAGAGCTAAATGCTAGCGGTGAACCTGCCAGCATCAGAAATTACAAGTGCAACTGCAAGAAATTACAAGGTTGCACACACACACTTAAAACTGTGAGGGAAAACAACTGGTGTTCCAGGCAACAGAAAGGCCTCATCATGCTTTACACAGTGAGTAGGCTTCTTCAGAGTCTGTTTTAAGGAGTGTAGCAAGACAACAAAAATTCAAGAGGAAAAATATCTGTTTACTATACACGGGGGTGATTACACTCAAGGACTATCACATGTACAGGGTAGTTCCTCACTGTTTCCATCCCAGCTAGACACAAATATATGCATAATTTCCACTTTATAAATGGAAACAAAAAAGAAGTTTAGTTAAATCATAGAATCACAGAATTGTCAGGGCTGGAAGGGACCTCAAGGATCGTTTAGTTCCAATCCCCCTGCCATGGGCAGGGACACCTCACACTAGATCAGGTTGCTCAGAACCCTAGTCCGATCACTACCTGACATCCATCACTGCCTGACATCCTAAAACATTGCTTATCAGCTTTCTTGTAGGCCCCCTTAAGATACTGGAAGGCCACAATAAGGTCTCCTCAGTGCCTTCTCCTCTATAGACTGAACAGCTCCAACTCTCTCAGGTCTGTCTCCACAGGAGAGGTGCTCCAGCCCTCTGATCGTGGCCCTTCTCTGGACACCTTTCAGCATGTTCATATCCTTCTTGTAATAGGGGCTGCAGAACTGGACAAAGTACTCAAGATGTTGTCTCACCAGAGTGGAGTAGGACAATCACTTCCCTCAACCTGCTGGCTACATTTCTCTTGATGCAGCCCAGGATATGATTGGCTTTCTGGGCAGCAAGTGCTCACTGGTGGCTCGCATTGAGCTTCTCATCCACCAGTACCCCCGAGTCCTTTACTTCAGGGCTGCTCTCAAGCCAGACACTGCCCAGCCTATATCAGTGCTTGGTATTGCCCCTATCCAGATGCAGGACCTTGAACTTGGTCTTGTTGAACTTCATGAGATTGGCTTGGGCCCACCTCTCGAGCCTGACAAGGTCCCTCTGGATGGATCCCTTCCCTCCAGTGTGTCTGCTGCACCACATAGCTTGGTGCTGTCAACAAACTTGCTGAGGGTGCACTCAATGCCACTATATCACTGATGAAGATGTCATCCTTCAGAGGTTTTGAATCCATGTTTCTCCTTCTAGAGAAAAATACAGGGTCACATTACTGACCATTGTTAGTAGTGGAACTTTTGCATGGTCAGTTGAATCTGACCCAGTTGAAAAGCCTATGTGGGATGGCTGCAATTCTCAAGCTGGCCAGCAACTAATTATATTGAGAACAGATTAGAAAAGTGTCCTCATATGACCACCTCAATTCCTCAGTAAGAGTTTTGTCCATTAGAGATTTCATTCCTTTCACATAACTTCTGTGCTGGAGCAGACAGCAGAAGCATTTAATGACAAATTAGAAATGACCCATCAGATACTCCTCAGCATCTCTGGCTAGGACTCTTACTGTCTTCTAATACTGCCAATTTCCCTCCCTATCTTGTTTTTGTCATCTGTCATTAGTTGAAAAACACTTATTTACTTCTCCTCCTGTTGATGTTAAAAATAAGCAAGTTTACATTTGACTTTCAAATCATATGAAGATGATAATGTTAAGTTGCTCATCTGGTTTGTCTGGGGTTTTTGGATACAGAAGCTGAGGCATAAAGCAATGATTTAGAACTAAAAAAAAACCCTACACTTCTATTCCCTGAGCTGGCTGAGAACCATTGAATTGTTTTGGTTGGAAAAGGCTTCTAAGATCCTTGAGTCCAATCATCAACCTAAGACCACCATGCCCATCAAACCATGTCCCAAAGTGTCACATCCCTCTTTATACTTGTCCTGCTGTCCACTGGCTTCTGCTTTCCTTAAGAAATAACTTCAGATGATTTTCATTGTCTGCTTGAAAGAAATATCTGTGCTTCCTGATACATTATTTGCTTTACAATAAGAAATTCCACAGCAGTCACAAAAGCTACAGCTCCTATGGCACATTTTCCCACCTTTCATGGCTTCATTTGCACTACTTTCAAAGCCTTAGACAGAAGGGTTTTCATATGCAGAAATAAGAAAATACTTATCTTCTTCTCTAATCTATGTCCTAATTTAATTTCACAAATTAATCATGTCTTGTTTTCACTACTTCTCTCTTGGCAGTGGTCAGCTGTCTCATAAATGTTTGGGAGTATTTGCAGCCATCAGACTGAAAGCATTATAGAACAGCAGAAGTGAAAGTGGTGCAACACTTGATCATTTAAAACCTTACAAATTGAGTGTGGTAGTTTAGGTCACAGCAGTAAAGAAACAATTCATCAGGATATTAGGAGGAGGCTGCTGATCCTCTTCCAATAATAATGGCTTTGTTATAATTTAACACAGAAAATGAATGATGATTTATACATTGAGCCCTTAGAAGGAGTGTGACTTTTGCCCTGCTTGACAATTAATCAAATATTTAAAAGCACCTTGACAGAGGTGCCTGCCCTCCCAGTAGAAACTTCATTAATACACACATTAATACATATTTGTGCAACAGCATTCAAAATCATGTGCAGTAAGTAGCCCAAAGGGACAGGTGGTTACCCTGCTAGCAAGCCAAACAGAAGGCTCTTGAATTAAAACCAAATGATGAAATAAGATGACAAAACCCCAATTTCTCCCCATTATGTGAAACAACACCCTCAAAATCTGAAAGGCCAACTGGAATGCAGCCTTACAGGCAGCTTCTCCACCTAACTGGGAAACTACTGGCAATTTGTCAATTATTTCTCTCGTGTCAAATAATATGCATCAGTAGAATACTAATACTGCAGTCTCAAATATTACAACTGAGATTATTACAACCCTCACAGGCTAAGGGGTTTCTTTAGCAGTATGCATTTCTCAAAAGGAAACATTTCACTTGCCTTGTTGTTCACATTGAGCTGGCCACTGAAAATGAGAAATGAGTCTTGCTTCAGGGAAGGAATAACACCAGGCACCAGTACACACTAGGGGTCATCCTGCTGGAAAGCATCTCCCTGGAGAAAGACCTTGGAATCCTAGCGGACAACAAGTTCTCCATGGGACAGCAATGTGCTCTTGTGGCCAAGATAGGCAATGGCATCCTGAGGTCCATTAAGAAAAGTGTGTCCAGCAGGTCTAGGGAGGTTCTTCTCCCTCTCTCCTCTGACCTGGTGAGACCACACCTGGAATACTGTGTCCAGTTTGGGGCTCCCCAGTTCAAGAGAGATAGAGATCTGCTGGAGAGAGCCCAATGGAGACCTACAAGGACATTTGCGGGACTTGAACATCTCTCATATGAAGAAAGACTAAGAGACCTGGGACTGTTTAATGTTAAGAAGAGAAGACTGAGAAGGTATCTTATCAACATCTATAAATATCCAAAGAGTGGGTGTCAACATGAAGGTGATAGCCTGTTTTTAGTGGTACCCAGTGATAAGACAAGGAACAATGGGTACAAGCTATGGGTTCAATCTGCAAGCTCTGCTACCTCATGTCTGGACAGCTAGGCCCTGGGGTGATGGACATGTAATACAAACTCAGTTAATGCAAGTTCATGGAGAAGTGGCCCTTGCCACAGGCAGGCAAATGACCCCAGTCTGTGGAACAGGCACATACTTATTGGGAGATGTTTCCATGCTTTACTTCCCTTCCCACCACCTACAGACCTTTGGATTCACTGTTTATAAAACACACTCCTTCTCACACTCTAACAGGTTGTTTTCCATCCTGCTTATCATAACATTCTGCAATACAGTTTTTCAGTACCACCATACTCTCATTCAATTCACACACACACATCCCTCGTATCTAACATTCAGCTCACGTTCCTATTATCTGCCAACCCTGGGTTCTTGCATCTCCTCCTTTTTTGTTTTAGGCTTTCAGTCCCTGGCAGTCATGGGATTCAGTTCAGATTCAGATGTTCTCTGGTTTCATTTACACACAATCAGTCTCAGTTTAGTCTCGGTTAGCCTAATTTCATTAACACGCAATAAGTCTCGGTTCAATACAAGCAGTCTCAATTCAGGGCAACCAGTCTCAGCTCAGCACAACCAGGCTCAACTCAGGTGTCTCCTAATTTCATTTATGTGGCAGTCAGTCTTTGCTACTGGATTTCAATTGTATCTTTTGTCCCATAATTAATGACTCTATAGACATCACATTTAATTGGTATTCTTGTTTTGCCGATGGTCTGCTAAGACTTACCATATTAATTAGCAGTAAGGAGACAGATCTAACACCCACTGTCATTAATTTCTTAAATATGTACAATAAGATGCACACTAATGGTGACAGGTAATTGGTACCTGCCCACATTCTGCCTCTTAAAATTGCTCTGAAGTAGATCAAAGAGTTAATCATCATAAAACTGTACTTTTTACACTGATCAAGTACATGTTTTTCAAGCAACACATTTCTGAATTCAAAACAAAACTTGCTCTTTTTTTGAGAAGGCAGAATTTGCCTGTAGAATTCTTAACTTAAATATCTAGTTATACAGGCAGGAAGCCTAAAGGATTTTATCCAGTTACACATTTTCTTGAAACCTACCCAAACCTTCAGAGAGAGAAAAAAAAAGTCTCTTGCATTTAAATGAGTTTGGTCAAAATATCCTACCAGGCAGGCCTGTGCCTAATAAGACAGAAGAAACACCTGTAGCATTGGTGATACAGGCATTTACCCAAGAAGGGAATTCAAACCCCTTTGTCTGAAAGAAAGAGCATGGGATTAAACCTGAGCATTCCCACCAGAGACCTGTTCCCCACATCTGCTCAGGGCCAGGCAGAAAGTGTCTATCATTCTCGTCAGCTGAAGCTCCTCTCCTTATTATTTGGTGACACAGGGATAAAAGAAAAACAATCCCAGAATGGGACAGAGCTTCAGAACTGGGGTTAAACCTCTTGCTCTCATTCTTTCTTTGTATAAGTACTGATTTATTCATAATTTACACTGTAAATATTTTAAAAATAGAAACAGCTCCCCATGCTCCTCTGTCTTTGAAGTTCTCCATTGATAACCAGCAGAGGTGAGTCAGCACAGCAGGGACAGCCATCTGCTAGAGATGCTCACTGTGACCCAATGATTCCCCAGGGAACCATGAGGGAAATTCATCTGACAGACACAGCCTCCATCCCACATCTCCACAGCCAAAACAGCCTAATGAAAGAAGGCAGCTGAATGCAGTGACTGAGAGATGTGGAAGGAAAAGAGCATTCTCTGGGTTTATCCATAGTCAGAAGACATACAATATTCGAAGGACTGTTAAACTCTTCAGCAGGAAGGGGTTGGAGGGAGGGAAAAGAGACCTTAAGCATACTTAGCTCCTGCCAATAATCAGATATGGTTTTCTGTGTATCCTTAACTGTTTCCCTTTACAAGCAACTCAGTTTTAATGTAAACAGTTCTGTGCTCCATCTGTTTTTAGGCAGCAGGAGATGGGAACAAGGCAAGGCACAGCAAGAGGAAACCCAATGCAAAAGCCACATTGTTCAATCTGCACAAGAGAAAAAATTCTTCCTCCTGTGTAAGATGAGTGTCAGGAAAACGGTTCTTCCAACGTGTAACATCCTATCCATGTTTGATTTGAAACCACATCCTACCTCCTATTCTGTTATCTACAAATGTATGTATCCCTAAGCACCTTCCTCTCCTCCCAAAGAATGTCTGCCAGCAGGAGGGATATGGCTTCCTACAACATGAGTCCCTACCTCATGTAAGAGTTCTAGTAAAGGAGTTACAAGCTGCTGAACAAATTCTGTGCTGCTCCTAAACCCCCTTGCAATTACTCTGCATCTTGTCTCCTGCTTTGGCTGTTGTAGACAGACAGATTCTCTAGCCCTCTAAATTACTAACCTTCTACTGTCTTTTTCAGCTCAGTTTTCCCCATTGCTGAAGGGTCTTCACGACATGAAAGGAATTTCATGGATCACTTAGAAGAATCTTTACTTCCATGTCTTTCCCAAACCCAGCCAGCAAGGCCTTAGGGAACTATATTCTTTAAACAAAATATCTTCATGCCCTTGATTTGTCAACATAAATAAATCAATTATCTTTAAGGCTATTTTCAAAAGGGTGAATGTCAATTCTCAATTGAGACCAGGGTTTTCACAAGCCATCTCCTTCAGTAAATAATTCTGTAGTGTTGTATTGCAACAAACCTTCTTAGCATTTTAAATTCATGCTTACAGACATTGGTACAACAATAATTTTTTTTCAATACTAGGAGTTTCAAAACACAAGCCTAATTGATAGAACCGACTTCAAATATAGCACAGGCAGAAAATACCGACCTCTGATTTCTCTGCATACTTTTATCTTCAAGATTGCAGCTCAGAAACTCAATGAGCAAGGCAAAGCAAAGCCTCTGAGAAGACTAGCACAGGATCACATCTTGACTCAAATGCTAATGAATGCTGTGTTCACATTCTAATGTCTGAATCAGGAAAGAAGTTTAATTCCTTTATTATTTAGCAAAATGCGAAATATGTGCCAGTTGGTGAAACCAAGACAGTCAACAAATCCAAAAATCTGCAGTTGCACACTAAGATGATGACCATCATGCCAGTGTATTTTAATGAAGCAGGCAGCTACTAAGGACTCTTCAATGTGCTCATTCACACAGTCTTATCTGAAACAAAAAATTCCAACACAAACATTAAGATGAGATTTAGAAGAGGTACAGAGCTGTGGTAAAGGCCATATTATCCCTAGAATTATGCCTCAAATATTGCCAAAACACGTCCCTATGTGTTTTGTCAAATTCCTCTTCCTCCTCCTTTCTTGAGTGGGTACTCAGCCTAGAGCTGAGTAAGCAAAGGACGAGGTGTCAACAAGCCTGGGTAAAGAACCCAACCTGCCTTGTTTGGGTAAACAAGAGCACAGCCCACCTTGTGGGATGCTCGTGCTGAGCTTGTGCTTCTTCCAAACATGGGCATATTCTGCCCATATGCTTTGCTATTGCCTAATGATGTGGTGACCAAGCATTTGACTATTGGCTAAATTTGAGCCTTGAGCAAATTATAAATATTACCCAAAGTGTAAACAACTCACTCTTTTGCTATTAAGCTCTTTGAGCTCTCTTGCTTCTTGCAGGTACTCTGCCCTTGTGCACATGTTCTGCCTTTGTCTGCAGTCTAGAGAGAAGCCTTACTACCCAGGAAGTGCACTTGTGCCTCAGTTTACCCAGAAACCAGCAAAGATGCCTGCCTGTGACACACAGCAGAGAGATGGAGTAAGGGCTCTCAACTTGTTGCACTGAGGCAAGCCAGGGACGATGCACCAAGACACCCCAAGGGAATCAAGGGGGATTTGCCTAAGAGGGTGACACAGGCAGCCCAGCTGAAGTGCCCCTGTGCAAATGCACACAGCTTGGGCAATAACCAGGATGATTTAAGGGCCACTGTGCTGCTGCAAAGCCATGACATAGTGGCTATTACTGAAACTTGGTGGGATGATTCCCGTGACTGGAATGTAGGGACAGAAGGGTACAAGCTCTTTAGGAAGGACAGGCAAGGCAGGAGGGCAGGAGGTTAAAAGGTAGTTTCCAGAAAGCACAGACTATGTGCCCTTGACTACTCAGGACAGGCTTTCTCAAATCCTGGACCTTTCCTATGAACATGTGTGCACATGCATACTCCTATACAGTCACAATGCACATTTGCACAGTACACATCTACACACTCCTAGGTATTTTTCTAGCAAATTGTTATTCTCAAAATTTTAATATCACTTCTTACAAAATATTGTCAAGTTTCATTGTAATACAGGAGATGCTTGTTATCAATACTTTATCATACATAAACTATACAAATGAAAAAAAAAAAAACCATGCTTTGCTGAAATTGTCAGTCTGCTGTTTCCCCTAAAGACAAAAAAGAATGGATTAACAAGGCAGTCAGAATATACCCCAGTTTCACAGCTTCACCTGCCCAGCAAAGCGTGTGGGGTTTCAGATATGCTGTGAGAACAAGTTAGCTCCGTTTGTATACAACTCCAACTTCTTTACCAAATCAGTTAAAACTTAGCCCAAGACTGACATCACTTTGACACTTTGAAGATGAAATTTAACATACCAAGAACAGAACAGCTGACCACCAGCACTAAAATGTGAGCCTGACAGGCCTTCAAATCCCCGAAGCCCCATCTCGAGATGAAGGCAGAAGTTGCAGGTGCTGATGACAGTTACTGGGCATGCTGAAGTGCTACAAGACAAGCCATCATTGTAACACGATGACAGAGCACCATTTTATGCACCAACAAACAAACACAAACTCAGAGTATTTCAGTTTAGGCACCAGGAAACAAGATTTTTAGTCTCCTGTTTCATTCTACTTAAAAAGGATTTCAGACCATTTCTGTACCACATACTGGGAAGAGCTCTTACTGAAAATCCAGTTGACACTGCAAAATTACCTTGGCAAAGAGCAAGCAAGCAGAATGCATATATGTGGTACCAACTAAAAAGGCAGTGCATTATTAACTGATGAGTCAAGTAAGAAGAGTCTGAAAGAACTTAGCCTTGTATAGCAAAACCAGACTGCAAATACACACCAGGAAGTCCACCCTTTGAACCTGCTTCCCAAGAGTCACGATTTGAAATTCAGGGTGATGACCACTGATTCAAAACCCATATTTCTGCCTCAACCCAAATTACCTTGAAGGCTGCTTATTCCAATCTGACAGATTATAACCTGCAGTAGTTCAGCTAATCATTCCAGTATTAAAACCATGGATGAACAACCTTTCTAAAGCATCAGTCTCAAGACTGCTTTTACCAGAAGTCGATGATTGGATTGATCACTCTGCAAAGATTCAAGGTGCCCTCATAGAGGGTTTCTCCTGATCCTCAGAGTTACTGGCCAAACCCATCCTGAATCCTTCCAGCTGCAGATGGAAGGGCTCCATAATAACATTTAGTCACCAGATGGCACTAGTACAGAAACTAAAACACATGGACAACCACATTGCCTGCAATGGCATAAGATAAAACCATCTGATGATGTATCTGTAAATATTTATTTTGAAAACCATAACTTCAAGTCAACCAGTGTTCTGAAAGCCTTGGTAGAGGAAGTTGCAATGTTTTCTGGTCTTTAAGTATAGCTGAGAAGCTTGACATATCCACTGTGGATTTTGCTTTTTTCTTTTAGCTACACAAGAGTGCATACAGTCTCCTGCGGTACCCGTGACTACTCATACTGAAAAATCAGATCACTGTGTTCTCATAATTAGCTGCATTTAATTCCACTTAGGCATCAGCTATTATCAGAAGTAACAAAAACTGAATCTTTAATGTAAGTTCTATGTTCACTCATCCCAACCTACTTCTAGCAACAGCAGAGTAATACACAGTCATGTAGAATGAGAACAGCAGATAAACCCTTGGAAGACAACAACGGCTTAGAAGAAAAACAAACAAAGAAAACAAAACAAAAACAAACAAAAAAGTGGCATCATCCAAGCCCAAGAACATTGACCCTGTGAGCAGGATGTGGACACAGGTACAGAAACAACTGAGTCCACTCACACAGTACAAGAGGAGCCTGACCAAGTTTGAAGAGAAGTCAATTCAAGAAAAAAAAAAGAATCATTTCACAGACTAACTTGAGCTCATTTATCTACAGATTTGATCCACTGTGAGAAGACAAAAACAACACTTCAGAATTTCAGAGAAATAAGCAAGAAATAAGTACTGACAATGAAGCAGGAAGGAAAAAAAAAAAAAAAACCCCTACCACCAAAAACCTGTCATAACTGAATTCTCTTTGACTGGTAACCCTCAGGAAAGTACCTAATTCCCAAACAGGTTATAATGGCAAATTGACTGGTTTATGCCTGGGTTTCTGTTTGTTTTGGTACCCAGTCTGAGAGAAGAAAAACCAAATGAGTCTAATACTCATTTCAAGTCAGTGGGAAAATGTAATCTTTGTTAACCATTTTCCTTTGTGCACTAATGAAAGTTGTTTACATATGTTGTGCTATTAAAGGGCAACAGACAAACCCCTTTCAAATCTAGAGTATTTTTTTTTAAGTTTTCATCTACCTTCAGTTCTTGAATGCATCAAAACATTCTCAGGATGTCCCCCTTAAGCTCAATAAGCCATGCCCTTTGAAAATGTTGCAGCAGCTGAAGCAAGAGGACACAGAGAAGATAAAATGTAACTGCCCTCTATCAGGCTCCAGACTGTCCAACCAGCTCCTCTGACAGCATCTGCCATAGTATGCACAGACAGGAAGGGTCAGCCATGAAAATGATCAGAGAAGGGCATGAACAGGTTGGACTCGATGATCTTTGAAGTCTCTTCCAACCTTCTTGATTCTATGATTCTATTATTCTATGATTCTATGATTCTATTCTCCTGGAGATTTTTGGCCACTCTTTGGAGGCAAAACCATTTCAGCCAAGCATTTATACATATTGCTCAGATTTCGTAAAGATCTGGGGCTTGTTTTTAGCTTCTTTGAACCCACAAGTATTGCTTCACATTTGTAAGGGTGTCAAGTGTATAAAGGTACAATTTTACCTTCACCCTTTCTCTGAATGGAGGGAGCTTAGTGATCCTATGAGACAGAACAACTTAGAGAAAAGAATCTGTGATGCAGAATTATCCCTGAAATAGCTGCCAGATTTGTATTCAGACAGAAATACTCTCATTAGTACCCTTATTTGCTCTCAGCATGAAGCAGCTGTCAAAGATGATAAAGATGAAAAATGTCACTCTGCTGCTTTCCACTCTCCCTTCACAGCCCTGGTTTGGTACCACACTAGAGCACTGATGGAAAACTACATCCTTCAAGTACAAAGCCTTGACAACATCGAAAATCACAGCAAACATTCTTCTGCACAATTACCTACGTCTCTGAGAAAAAGTACAAGTACAAGATTCCAAAGAAAACAAGATGAGAAATTGCAGTAGTAATAGGCAATTTTTTCACATGCAAAACAGGCAAATCAGCAGGCTCCCACCATAGTCTTTCATCTCTGCCTTCCTCCTCACTGGTCCTGATCCTTGACCTTCTGACTAGATTACATTTACATTCGCAAACTACTAGTGCAAAAGACTGGCAGCCCCAAGTCAGCCTTCAAAGCCACCATCCTTACTGCTAAGTCTATCAATGTAAGGATAAAGATCTGCTTGGCTCTCAAATTGAGGGCCTCTAGGAAACCCTGTAATAGCTGCCAGTCTTATCTCCCTCTAGGGAGCAGCCCCTCTGATCTTTTCTCCAGCTAGGACACAAATCCAGGGCTTGACTAGCAAATGGAAGAAAATAAAGGAGACTACATAGCAGTCCTGCAACAGTGAGCTAATGAAGCCAGAGAGGGCAAGAGCTGTGTAAAAACAGCTACCTCCATAAAGGTGCTCAGTAGTTGCAGACTGGAAAGACTCTGGAGTACAATCAACTGCATTAGTGTAAATGATCTGCAGAGAAAGGTTGGAAGTTTTGTATTTCTTCTAAAAGAAAAAACATTAATTGTTTGGGTTATAATCAAGCAAAACATTACTTAAGTGAAGAGTTCTTGAAATTACACACAGTGAATTTTGAAGATAGAACACTGATATTAAATATGACATTAGGAGCATTATGGCAAGCAATAACAGGTAAGTCTTTGAAAGACACCATAACAAAGTCTCACTGTAATCTTTGTTAGCAACTGATTCTTGCCTGGCTTTTCAGTAACAATTTATTCATCTGTGTCACAAGCATGAAACATCAGGCTTACATCAGAGCAAAAAATATCAGCTTTTCCCTACAATGAAACCAGAGTAGGATCATCAGTTCTGGGATCTTTCTCCAACTTCCTGGATGGTGGGAGCCTATTTTCCACAGATCCACTTCATGTTTCTATCTTAATACATGCCTAGCAGTGGAAATCAGCCGACAGAATATTTTCAGTGAGTGTCCCAGGAACAATTTTTTGCTGTGACATTTCAAGGTATTTGGTGATTCATTTGAAAGCACATTTGATTATGCACATTTTGATGAGCTCTTGTCATTGTGCAGGCTTAGGGAGAGAAAGTATGCCTAGAAAGTAATGACAACATTGTCCTAACTTTTCCAAGGCACTCCATTCATTTTGGGAACATCGGCTTTGATTACTGTATTCACCTTCTCCTAAATGTGAATTACTTTTAGATTTGCTAACATGAGCTAAGTGGGGAAGAAGGGACACATATGACAGAACAGATATCACAGTCGGATTTACTACATGTGAAAAATCTCCCAGCATTAAATCAAACAGCAAATTGGAAAGTCAAGCTCCTAGTGTACAAACTCAGAAGTAAGGCTGAAATAATTTCCAATTCATTAACCTAGCACAACACCAAGGAGCATCCCTGGCAAAGCCTGACTGAAGTTTCTGGAGAGTGTGAAGCCCCTCTCTCTTCAGCAGGCAGTGGAGTACATGAGAAACTGCTCAACAGCATTGGTGTCATCAGATTTTAATTCAGATATTTTATTTCAAATTTATCAATCTCACACCGCTATTGAGATATATCTCAGGGTACTATAAAATCTTCTAGACAGTTTCTTTTTTTACAAACACCCACAGGAAGCATATGCAAAGTATAATTTTAGTGCTACATAATGGAAACTGGTCCCAAATACACTGTCAAAACTAAGAAAATACTGCCTGATGGCTGAGTTACTTACTAGTCATCTTGGGTGCAGTAGAAAATTTATTCATTTGCCTTTTGTTTCAGAGGATGTTACTGAAACCTTGCCTTACAGGGTGCGCCATCCTGAAACTGAAGAAAATTTTCAGCTACTATGGGGTTTTTTGCCTCCTATAAGTCTTTTTGATAAATGGCAGGGCAAAATATTTGACAGGGACACAGAATATGATGCAAAACCAGTCCTGTGGCAGACACTAGACTGTTTCTGAACACAGCTGTAATGCCAAAATCTGACACAGACTGAGTATCATCAGGCATACAAGGCCACATCTGGCATAGTACATCCAGTTCTGGGCTCCCCAGTTCGAGAGAGAACTACTGAAGAGACTCCAACAGTGGCTACAAAGATGACCAAGGAAATGGAGCATCTCCATTACAAGGAAAGGCTGAGAGACCTGGGCTTGTTTAGCCTGGAGAAGAGCAGCCTGAGAGGGGATCCTCTTAATGCTTATCAACACTTCAAGGGCGAGTGTCAAGAGGATGGGGCCAGACTTGATGCCCAGCAACAGGGTAAGGAGCAATGAGTACAAACTGGAACACAGGAGTTTCCTTACTTTGAGGGTGGCAGAGTACTGGAACAGGCTGCCCAGACAGGCTGTAGAGTCTCCTTCTCTGGGCATTCCAAACTCACCTTGACACACTCCTGGGAAGCCTGTCTTAGGTAAACCTGCTTTAGCAGGGAGATTGGACTAGATGATCTCCAGAGGTTTCTTCCAGCTCTTACCATTCTGTGATTTGAGCAGAATGCCCCCCATTTTCTTGGAGTAGAATGAAAAATCCCCCTATTTTACACAAGACTGTTCTGTTAAAAATGACAGTTTTATAAAGAAAGCTGCATATAAAGAACACAGGGAAAGGTGCACATATGCATCCTGCATATATAGATCCCACTTCAGGGGAGCTAGGCTTTCATGAATTTTCTTGGCAAAAGAATACTGTCTGCCACTACTAATATCAACTTCTTGGCTTTCATGAACCCTGTAGAAGCACCCACTGCACCAAGAAAACAGAGTAGTTTTTTTCTAACTGCATCAGTTAGCTAACAGGGTATCACTTTTACAAACCTCTCCTCAAACATATAATGGCTACAACTGCAAAAAAAAAAATCACTACAAAAAAAAAATCCCCTTAAAAGCTGCAAATCATAATAGCACCTAGACCAAGATGCAGATGAGAGAATGCATCCTTTGATCTCATTTCATTTCTAATTACAAAGTGACATGTAAACAGAAATCCATTGAGTCATATCTGAGTGATTGGATTTTGCACAACAGAAGGGAAGAAACATTATGGTGGCTTGGTTTCCTTAACACCCAAAGCACAGATTTACACGTGGATGGATTTAGGTCTTTTCAACTGTGACAGCAAGCATTGCTGTTTGACTAGGTGAGAGTTAAGAGAGAAAGAATGAGCACAATACTAAATATGGAATAGTCCCCTAAATGCTCAGATTGTAGTTCCTCTAGAGGTAATGTCCTTGATTGCAACCTTTACTTGAATATTTTAATGATGTTGCAATAGTGGCAAAGCACCACTTTTCCACAGTAATTTTTCTTCCAAACTTAATGACCTCCACAGACCAGCAATGCACAAAACTTAGAAATAATTGATCATTTCATACAGCCTGAGCTGGCTGAGTCATTTCTGACAGACTATTAAGCAGCACTGGGAGCTGAGCTGGTACAAAATGCCTAGAAATCCCCAGTTCTTTCTGCAATCAGAGCATTTATTCCACTCAGGATGAGACAGTGAGAAAATAAACAAATGAAGGAAGATCTGAGTGGTCAGGGTCTTTTTTTTTTTTTTTTTGTGCCTCCTTGAGTGAGGGAGAGTCTTCATTCACGCAGACTTTGTCTTTTACTTATAGGGTCTTGCAGTAAAGACTGAAGCAAAGAAAGCAGTCAGTAACTCCACCTTCTCTATGTCCTGTCACCAGGTCATCCAGTTCCTTCAGCAGCAGACCCACATTTTTCCTGGTGTTCCTTCTCCTGCTCACATACTTGAAGCCCTTCCTATTATTTTATTGGGTACAATCTTCCAAACAACTTTTGTCCTATGTCCTGATAGTTTCTCGGCGCAAAATGTGCACTACCAGAACTGTCTTACTTTCAGGTGCTTCTGATGGGAAAAGATATTATGCTATAATGAATCTAACAATCTTTTATCTTCTATTCATAATGAACCAAGAATACTCAAAAAAAACCCCAAAACATAAAAAAACATGGACTCCTTGACTTTAAAAATTTGCACTATTACCAGGGCTTAGCAGTAAAGAGAACTGAACACAGCAGTAAAGACAACTAAACACAGCAGTAAAGACAGTTGAACACAGCTAAGTAAAACCATGAAAACTCAAAAGGAAAGCTTTCCAACATACCATGAAGATTTATTCAGCATTGGGCAAGTTCATTTTAGACTGTGGTCAACTGAAACAATATTCTGGACTTTATTTATAAGAGGTAGTGGGGTTTAGCCACTATATATTAAATGGAACTTAATGGCATGCAGCAAGATTGATCTAAGCTAAACAGATGTCATTAATCAGAATTTACATATCTTCCAGACCTAACTTGTAGATCAAATACTTCTAAGCAAGTAGATTAAGACTTATTCTTTGCATAATCCTTACCTAGAAAAGGAAAAATGGATCAGCAACACTAACTAAAAACTGAATGTTGCAATAAGGCTTAAGTCAGCATTTGTGGAGCTTTAATTCAGAAAAGTAAACCAAGTCATCCCTCTATATTAACCTGAATTAACCCTTAATTAGCCCTGAAATATACACCCACAGTAGATATCTATTTTGCTCTCTTTCCCACATGCAGTGTCACTACTGCTAAGTTCTAGTCTTCGAGTAACTAAATGCTTCATATCATACATCCCAAGCAATTAGAAAATATGCTTTAAATGTCTTTATTTGCAACAGTTTAAGTCTGATGGATTTAAATGTCACAAAGAAGCAACACTTTAAGGTGGATTTAATTTCTTAAGCACCAACAGACATTTCAGGTTTGCTTTTCTTCAGAGCTCCTACATATTCTGAATTGGTTATATTTCTTCGTGTCACACAGATGTTTGCTATGTCTGATGAAAGGCTTATTATAAAAATGTTTCATCTGATTTCCACACACTCCCTCCTCAACAACTGTAACAGACAAGATTCTCTACTCCCAACTACCAATTCCTCTGCAGCTATACTTGTTAGAACACTGTTCAGCTTCAAATGACTTCACAAATACAATTCATGCAATGAAGGCTAAGAGCAGACTTCATTTCCACCATCTAAAGAAATAAGGGTTTAGGTCAGCCAGGAATTCTGGTGTAAATGGGATAACTTGCCTGTCATATCAGTCCTCAGTGATTACTTAAAATTTCAGTTTCTGTGTATTAGAACATAATTATCCTACTTTGATCCTCCTATGCTTTAAAAAAAAAAAAAAAGTATCACACAAAGGACCCAAAGATCCAAACATACTGGCAGATCAAGATTGTTTTCTTCTGAAACCAAGTAAAAAACATTCTTAAAGATCTAAGGTCATTTTTTACATCATTAAAAAAAAAGGCAATTAAAGGCTTCTTTTCTCCTTTTAGCACTCGGGGAGATACAATTTGGTGTTCCTTTCTTAAACAAAGTACAAGTTTCTTGGATGCAACACAAAAATTTCGAAGAACTCATTCGTTCAAGAATACATTGCTTACTAGTGTTACAAAATAAAGAGGGATTGAGGTGGGGAATTAATAAAGATATCAATTGTTTGTTAATCCAAATCCCACCCCCACGTAATTACATACAAAGTTATGAAAATGTACAGATTTGGTGTTTGTTTGGAAATATCTTAAAATATATATATATAAAAACAGTAACAAAACAGTTGAAGAAACAGTATTTGGAAAAAGATGAATCCACAAGCAGTGAACATCCCTACTAACAAGAGGCAGGCTTTTCCCAGAGACTCTAGGAAATATTCCAATATTACTCACAAGTCAGTGTTGTTAGCTGTGAGAATTCCTCTTATGGTCTCCTGTTCTTGGCAACTGTGTTTTATAGTCTCCATGTGCAAAGCAGAAAGCCAGACCAGAGAGTGAGAGAGAGACCTTTGCAGCTAAGGAAGCCTTTGCAGCGAGGGAGCTTTGCCAGCTAGGGAAGAGCGTGCGCTTTGCCGCTCACTCCTCTTTAATATCCCCCGACTAATTGCTGTGCAACGTCGCCAATGGAAGTGGGAAACTCAGCCCATACCATCCTGGGCTTGCCCCAGCACTTGTCCTGGCACATGGCTTGGGGAAGTGTCCATGAGTCCCCTGACTACAGACCTAGGAGGATAAGGTCCCTTCCCCTGCCCCTTTCCTGTGCTTTTTCTCTTTCCCCTATTCCAACTCCTCAAAAGGGAGGGGAAAGAAGGATTTTGAGTGCACTACCATGCTAGGTGCTTGAGCTAGTGGAAAAATAAGTTTGCAACAGTGAAATTTAATTTTGTATTTAATTGTCTATCATATCTATTCCTTCAAAGAGGCAGAACTTACATGCTGAGAAAAACAAGGCAACTACAGCACTTATTTTGAGGCATAATTTCACTCCAAGGTTTTACAGCAGCTTATGTGTTATCTTCTATCTTCAGGAGCTATTAAAATACTTCACAAAGAAGATTAATTCTATTAACTTCACCTTCCATCTGGAAAGATCCTCATGGAAATACAATGTTTTGTCCAACATGATATTTTTTGGTCCCTCCTTGTATCAAGGGACTAGCAGTCCCTGCGCCAATTAGCCTGTTGTATTCTTCGTTTTGCTTCCCCAGCTACAGAACTGATATAAAATGGACAGAGATACTACATACAGGAACTATGTGGAACTCAATTGTAACTCAAACTTGGGGCACACTGGCGTCAAAGCTGTTTGGACCAAATTTATACCATTTCTGTAAAACCTAGCAATCTCTCAAGACAACATTAGAGGCTAACATAAAAGAGTACCTATGACTTTCCACATCAGTTACTACAAAACAGAAGTCTGATTGTCTTGGTGGAATGCGTGCCTGCATTCTTCATGCTCTGACACTGGGCCTGACACCAGGAGGAAGCACACAAACAGTGCACCCTGTTTGTACATGCCCATGTGAGTGCAGTGTCAGATAGTCCTCAAAAGACACCTTTGCCTCTCAGTTGCTGCAAGCATGTATAAACAAAGAGGAACAGGTGTCAAGCAATTCATGCAATTGCTTGCAAGGTGACAAGACTTAATGTTCTTGAGAAATGCTTTTACACTAGCCTGAGGTTTGAAAATCAAATGCTGTTGTTGCAGTTTTGACTCAGCCAGCAGCGGAGTTCCAACAGTCTGATCTCACAAAACTCCCTGGTTGTTTTAATTGGTGTTCCCTGACACGGGAAGAGAATCCAGGATGTCTGGGTCAAAACCAGGAATACTTTAAGACAAGCAAGCTGTATATTCCTACGACACTTTGACAGAGGGGAATTCAATCAGGGCATGTTTTAAAGGAGAGCTGATGTCAGGCAGCTAACTCATTCCCTCTTTCAGGCTGGTCTCTCATTTCACAGGGTAGTTAACAGAGCCTGTCATGTCAAGGATGTCTCCTCAAAGCACTTACAGTGATGTTTTAACACTAAATCTGTTCAGTGACATATACTGCCTGAGATTTAACACAATTCCTAAGAAAAAAAGAAGCTTTACAAAGGTTAGTGGAGCGGGACAAGATATGAAACTTAGTAACATTCCTAGACTTGCAAATATCTAATTAGATCTCTTGATGCCACAGATATTTCTCAAACATGATGCTTTCACACACCCTTTAGAGCAAATAGAACTATGCTCAAAGTCCAATTTGCTCAATGAAGATTTCACATGCAAGTTCAACTAATATTCTTCCAATTCCTCTAGTCCTTGCATATCTAAATATATGTGGTCTAAGACTGTTATCTTAGGCTTGCATTTCTAAAGCCAGGCCTTAGGCCTGCCTGTGTTTTCAAAGAGCAAAACTTTGGTTGTTGGTTTTTTCCCTCTTTGTTTTTGGCATGAGACCTTGAGGGTGTTTTTACTGCTTGTCACAAGTTTGCCATGAGATGTGTTTGAACATCATTGTTTTGGAATATGAGGGACCTAATCGGCTCAAAGATGGTCTGTGTGCTCCAAATATGTAAACTGAAGATAAGTAAGAAAGAAGCTAGAGGATGTTGACTCAACATTTTATCTTGCAGATGGAGCTAACCAAGCTAGAAAACATAATGTGTCCTTGGTACTATAAAAGGACAATGTGAGGAGAGGGTCTGGGAGACTGCAAACCACTTGCACAAGCACAGACAAATATTTTGCTGAATGATGCTCCATAACCATGTAACAGGAAGGAGAAATAATTGTATTGCATAGACATTACTTTTGTAAGACTCAAGTACAAACATCCATGAGAAATCTTGGCTAGGGAGGGCATTACTTTGAGGAGCAATCCCTCTGCACCCCACACACTGCAGTAAAGAAATGCTGCTTCTTAATACTACATCGGTGCATTAAGAAGTTCAATTCCTGATTTCAGTGACATTATTCCATTTATTCCTCACAGAGAAACTACCTGACAGGGCAAAACCAAATAATTTTACATCACCAGTTCAATGCATATGTCCTGATTTTCTGTGGTGCGTAATTGTTTATACACTAAGCATCAATAATGTAAGGAAATCAAAGATTACACAAAATTTCTACAGTCAAGATAATTAAGCAGTAATGAAAAAAAATGGGAGAACAATTCTCAAACACAAAACTTTTCCCTTCTTTTTTCTAAAAATGTTTTTGACTTGGGGCCATCCATATGAACTTGTCCCAGCTGTTTCCACAACCATTTCTGAGTATGGAATCATAGAATCAGTCAGGGTTGGAAGGGACCACAAGGATCATCTAGTTCCAACTCCCCTGCCATGGGCAGGGACACCTCACACTACATCAGGCTGGCCAGAGTCTCATCCAGCCTGGCCTTAAACACCTCCAGGGATGGGGCCCCAACCACCTCCCTGGACAATCCATTCCAGGGTCTCAAGGGGAGTATCTCCCCTTTCTCCTTCCATAAGGATCCTTCAGTTTCATTACTGCCTGAATCCTTTGAATTCTTTTCCAAGTCACTTGGTAGGTAAACATAACAGACACCCATAATGTGTGGTTTGTCCTGATTACCAGCAGTCATTAGCATTGTGATGGTTGATTCATGAATTGCATCTTTAACAGCTTTAAAAAATATTAGCTCAATTATTTCATGTATAATTTCATTCTGGTTAATGAAAAGTTGATCATGAGTTACCAATGTGCACTTGCAGCCCAGAACCACAGAATCTTAGAATGATAGGGATTAGGAGGAACCTCTGGAGATCATGCAGTACAACCGCTTCGCTTACACAGGTTCAACTAGATCACATTGCACAGGAACTCATCCAGGTCGGTTTTAAATGTCTCCAGAGAGAGAAACTCCACAGCCTCTCTAGGCAGCCTGTTCCAGTGCTTCAAAACCCTCACAGGAAAGGTTTCTCCTTAAGTTCAAGTGAAACCTCCTGTGTTCTAGTTTGTACCTGTTGCCCTCTTTCCTATCACTGGCCACCACTGAAAAGAGCCCAGCCCCATCCTCATGACCTCCACCCTTTAGGAATTTATATGCATTAATAAGATCCACCCCCTCAGTCTTCTCTTTTCCATAATAAAAAGCCCCAAGTCTCTCAGCCTCTCCTCCTAAGAGATGCTCCAGTTGCCTAATCATCCTCATGGGCAGAAAGCCAGGCACGTTCCAGGCTGCACCCAAAGAAGCAGGACAAGAATTTCCAGCAAGGTGATTCTGCCCCTCCTTCTGACCTGTTGAAACCTCACCTGCACTACTATTGTGTCCAGCTCTGGAGTCCTCAGCACCATAAGTGCATTAACCAGTTGGAGCAGGTCCAGATGAGGGCCATGAAATGCTGCAAGGGCTGGAGCGCCTCTGCTGCAGGAACAGGCTGAGAGAGTTGAGGTTGTTCAGCCTGGAGAAGAGAAGGCTCTAGGGAGACCTTTTTGTGGCCCTTCAGTACTTAAAGAGGATGATATGAAAGACGGAGAGAGATTTTTAACCTAGTATGCTATGGTAAGACAAGGGGATTTCAACTAAAAGAGGGGAGATTTAAACTAGACAGTGAAAAAAAATTCTTCCTTCTTTGGGCTGCTGATACACT
Organism: Indicator maculatus; assembly: GCA_013399975.1. NCBI lineage: Eukaryota > Metazoa > Chordata > Aves > Piciformes > Indicatoridae > Indicator > Indicator maculatus. The sequence continues at coordinate 966,524 of VXBD01005097.1, forward strand.
GGCCCTGGTTGCCCAGAGAGATGGAGGTCCCTTTCAGCCTAAAGCATTCTATGATTCCATGATTCCCTCCACAGCCTTTATTTTGAAAGATAAACACACAATCTCATGTCACTTGGTCAACACAGAATGAGTCACTTGTTATGCTTCACCTTTCACTCTCCAGTTGAATCAGCCATTAAAAAGCACTAAGCATATGGATTGCACAGAAGGTCAAGACCCAATTTTAACTCATACCTAACTATTTGTTAGGAGCAACAGTTGAATTGCACCACCACTATGGCATCTGTATGTCAAGTGAAAAACTTATATTGAGATTACTTTTGTCAACACCACCTTGTTGCATCAACTACCTATAAATATCACTTCTTTTTCACCATGGAAAAGGGACAATGCAAGAACCCAAGTTGTCAATAGTGGCTATTGACAATTTGGCTATATGCTTCATCCCAAGAAGAAAGACAAGAACATCTCAAAATAATTACTGGATTTTGGCAGCTTCCCTGAATTTTGAGATAACTTTAACAAAATGTCTCAGCCAAAAATATTCTGGGCCCTTGAAGTACATGGAACTTTGTCCATGAGAAAATTCCCAAGTGTTCCCATGTCTGCAACTGCTTAGTGTCAAAATTCCTTCCAACCCATGCCACACCTCCTTCCCAGCCCCACTAGTGAACAGTACAAGTGTTGAGTCAAGAACAACATTTTTAAGTGCCATATTTGCAAACACCTCCTAAGATTGTGCACACACAAAAATCTAATTCTGGACATGGTAATTAGTAGAGGGACACCTGTATTTGTCAGCCAAGCATTCATGTTCTCAATAGTCTGTTTGCAGCTGCATGTAATACCATGCTCATAGAGCATATAAACGTTGAATCTGTAACATGCAACACACTATAACTGCTACTCATCTCAGTGATAACCTGTAGAAAGAAACAAGAAAACCAGAGGTTGCCCTCGGACCAGTTGTGCTGAGTTCTGCCAAAAACATCAAGGTAGGCAAAAGTGGAGAAGAAAAATAAAAAGTATAGTTGAAGGAAACAAGACTTACACTCATAAGAAGGAGACTTGTCACAAGAAGTCTATATGTGTCCAATTAGATGCAAGTTATTTCATCTGCGACACTCTGAGAGGGAAGTATTCAGTATGCATGCAGTTTTTTTTCTTCTACTTCATACCAGAGTATATTTGGCTTGGCTGAGCTGGAGTTAATCTTCCTCAGAGCATCTTTCTAATGCTGTGTTTTGCAGTGTTGTAGGTGAGTGTTGATAACACACCAGTGTTTTGGCTACTACTGAATGAGCACCCAGGCTGTGCTTTTCTCACATTTGCCCACCCCAAGAGTACACTGAGGGGTGGGCAAGATCTTGGGAGGGGACAGAGCTGGGCCAGCTGACCCAAACTGACAAAAGGGGTATTCCATGCCATATGGTGTCAGTTCAGATATATAAACTAAGTGAAAGAAGGAAGTGTGGGGATATTCATCCAAGGCATCTGTCCTGTAGAGCAACCACTATGCATGTTAGAACTCTGCTTCCTGGGAGTGACCAACCACCATCTGCTGATGGGAAGTAGAGATTAACATCTCTGTTTGCTTTTGCTTCCAGGTGTGGCCTTTGCTTGTGCTTCCCATGGTTATATTGCTTCTGATTTATTACTGGCCTTTTGTTATATTTTTCCCCTCTCCCCTGTCCNACAAAAGGGGTATTCCATGCCATATGGTGTCAGTTCAGATATATAAACTAAGTGAAAGAAGGAAGTGTGGGGATATTCATCCAAGGCATCTGTCCTGTAGAGCAACCACTATGCATGTTAGAACTCTGCTTCCTGGGAGTGACCAACCACCATCTGCTGATGGGAAGTAGAGATTAACATCTCTGTTTGCTTTTGCTTCCAGGTGTGGCCTTTGCTTGTGCTTCCCATGGTTATATTGCTTCTGATTTATTACTGGCCTTTTGTTATATTTTTCCCCTCTCCCCTGTCCGTCTAAGAAGGGGAGTGATAGAGCATCTTTGGTGAGCATTTGGTCCCCAGCCAGGGCTAACCCACCACACAGGGTCAAACCAAAATGCCAGCATTCACATGAGGTGTTGAAAAACAACACTAAAAAGCTTCAGAGGCCATGTATTTTTCCTCCTTCACCTCAGATCAAATGAGGTTACACACTTACACACATCCTGACAAGCAAGTGCCATACTGAAGTCTCACTAGAACCAAAGTAATGGTGCTGGAAGACTGCTGAGCTGCTTCCAGCACTTGGATTAGCAAAACAGTGAGGACACTCTTACATTTTAAAATAGTTTATGGCCTCAAATACGTTGGAATATTAAAGTTCTCTTTGGCCGTTATTCCGAGCTTCTGTTAGTTACTTTACAGCAACAGTATAGGAACTGAATCATGAAGCTTCCAGGGGAAAGCAGAGTCCCAAAAAAAGCCTATGATTCATTCTATAGAGTCCTTTACTTCAGTGGGGGTGAGTACTACTGCCAGCACTCATGACAGTGAGCAAGCCTGATTTTTTCCAACTCTGATCTCAGAAATCTGCAAGAAATCTTACTCATGGTTGCAATGCTCATGGGCTTAGAGACTAATAGAACCTACACATAAACTGCTGGAGTTCTGCAGCAGTGGTTATCAGAATGAAGTATGCCATGCATTTATTTTGTTCATGCATTTTCATGTCCTCTGGTTAGCTTGGATCAGTCCCCATAGGATCCTGAAAGAACTTCTATGCCCACTTCAAGTGGTTTGATAAGGCTCTCATTTATAAGAATCTAAAGCAACATAAACGTAAAGCAATGATTCTATCTATGCTTCTAGAGTCGCAGTTGAAAGTCATGTTTTCATCTTATATGTTGTATCTCTTCAGAGTACATTAGTTGCAGGTTTTTAAGAAATAAAGAACAATCATACGAAGGAAAAAAGCCTTTCCTTGTAAACAGTATAGAACTTTTCCAGTAACTCACCACCCTACCACTACTGCCTTCCTTACTGGTATTTTGATACTGGCAATGCAGTGCAAACTAAGAAAACAAGCCATTCTGCAGACAGAAGCAGACTTAGAAATCAGCCTCTTATGCCTCACAGCAGGACTCTAAACAAGTGGAGACTGAAGGACAACTTAAGGACATTTGCCATTTGCTACTACTATTGGGTTTCTGGATTTCTTCTTCCGGCGGGATATGAGTGACAGAAAACCCAAACTGCAGTGTCCCTTTGTATCAGAAAAGAATGTAGTACCAGTCAGCTCTCCTCTGCCCACTGGAACAAGCCAAGGCATGACCTTGATGATGCAAGTTTCTAATTAACAGTCCAAAACCTAAGTTATATATACACACCCAATCAAAAGTATAAAAATTAAGACAGTTTCCCAACTGCTAAGCTTAAAAGAGTCAGCATCAAGTATTGTGGATGCACAAGCATGGCACAGCTTGAGGAGACTTGTGCTTCATCACATACCTTGGAACTCACAATACTGAAAGAATCAGAGAAAGAAACAAAGCTGGTCTGCAGACAAAGAGATTCCAGCTTACCTGCTTTTTGCACTTCTGTCCATAACTCTAGAAGCTGGGGCTTTTCCATGCCATTTAAACTGCCATTGAACTGATTGCCTCAGTTGTCAAGGAAACCAACAAGGATGATGCTAATGGATACTATTTAGGACACTGGAAAGCTTAGAAAACAAAATTGTTTCATGTTTGAAGCATGGTGTCACTAGTTAGTTAAAAGCTACCTTGAGTCTTAGCACAGAAAACAGAACTAGATAGGATGTTTTCTTCCCACACCAACCCCCTTTTTTTTCTCAGATACTTATAACTTTACACACTTCAATTGGTTTGACTGTCAGCATCACTTAGCAGTCATTTTTCAAGCCTAATTTCCCAACACAGCCATTGTCATTCTAGACAGTAAAGACTAGACATTTTTAGAAGCATCACACATGACAGGAAACAGGATGTGACTTTGGAAATACTGTCCAGAAGTTAGAATTAAGTCAAAGACATTTGAGATGCTTTCCCCTTTGCTCTCAGGAACCATAACATAAAATATATTCATAACAGATGTGACTGACCAAGTAACCAAACCTACATGTTATAAAACTATTATATTTTCAGGACCTTGTTTGCATTAAAACAGAAATAGATAGATAGATAGATAGATAGATAGATAGATAGATAGATAGATAGATAGATAGATAGATAGATAGATAGATAGACAGATAGATAGATAAATATCTTTTAAAAAGAGAGATTTCCTAAAAATGTAAGAAAGCCTCAGGGAACTGTGGATTTTTTTCCCCTTTTCCACAAGCATGAGTCATACCAAAAGCAATCACACAATCTGAACTCTACCAGTGAAGAACCAAGCTCCAGGCAGATTTATTTACAGAAGGCTTGGGGAGTTATTTCTGCACTGGAGTCACAGATGACCCATAGTTAGACACCTTGTTGCCATGGAAATGTCACAACACCACCCCCTGCCTTGCTCCCATCCAAGATCCTTTTTTGCATGCCTTGTGATCCCTGCCTGCCACAGCTCCCATGGGCCCCTTGTTCTGGGCAGGCAGCAGCTGCTGGCAGGACTGAAGTATATTTAACCCTGCTTGGCACTTCCAGTTACAAGAAGGTCCATAAAGAGAATCTTCAGGTTTACAATACTTGAGTGGAAGTCTTCTGCCACCTGATATTCTTAGACACAGATGGCTCTAAAGTTGTGTCTTCTTGCTTATTGCTCAGTGTTACACCAAAGACATCACAGAAACCAGTGCCCTTCTGCACCAGATATGGGGGCTGCTGAGATAGTAGGAAGTCTTCACCAATCAACAAAAATTTATTCCCAGGGAAAGTGAAACAACATCCTACAGCTGTTCATTCACATAGGAGAGGTTGGCAGTGACCATGATATGATAGAACTTTCAATATGTGGAGAAGTTAAGAGGGCCATCAGCAAAACCTCTACTTTGGACTTTGATCCATTCAGGATGTTGGTTTGGAGAGTCCTTTGGGAAGCAGCCCTCAAAAACAAAGAGGTCCTGGAAGACTGGACTTACTTTAAGGATGATGTTATGAAGGTGCAGGAGCAGGCTGTCCCAACGTGCTGAAAAACAAGCAGTGGGGAAGACCAACCTGGTTGAGCAGGGAGCTTTTGCAAGAACTCATTGGGGGGAAAAGCAGGTGTATCAACTTTGGAAAAAGGGTTAGGCGAACCAAGAAGCATTTAAGGATATTGTAAGGTCATGTAGAAAGAGAATTAGAGATGCAAAAGCTCAGTTAGACCTTAATCAGGCCAGCAAGGGTGATGTGGTGGGAATCTGTTATAGACCACCCAGCCGGGGTGAAGAGGTAGAAAAAATTTGCTTTCAGCTGCAACGTTTCACTTCCCTTCTGTTTCTCTTTTGGTTTTTGCCACATCACACCACCCTTCCACAGCAAAGGCCAATTTGTTTCAAGGAATGACAGGTCATTCCAAGTGTGTTTGTCCAGATGGAGCACTGGGCCTTCACTTGTTGATTTCTCCGTATAAAGGGAAAGATATAGTTCACCAGCTCTTTCTGAAATGCAAATAAAAGAGGGTCTTGGTCTGAAAAGGACTCATAAAAATGTCACTCTTACTCCTCACATATGCACCCAGACACACCAGGACTCTTCTCTTTCTGCACATTACAAAAATTCAGGATTGCAACTTGGTATCAAGATTCATTTTCATAAAAGGGATAAGCATATAACAGTAAACCTGCAGTAACAAAGAAAAAGGTGAAGTAAAAGCAGCAAACCAAAGAAACACTTCACATGAGAAGTCTTTAGTTCTCCCAAAAATGATCTTGAGTGTAATTACTCTATCTTACATCAGTAAGTATGAAGCTTGCTACAGTGGCACATCATGCCTCTCAAAGCAAAACGTTCACTTGTTCCAATTTCCCTTAGACCAAAACAAAGCCAAAAAGTGCCTTCCTTGCCCCAGTGTACAGACAGAACTATACTTAGATGTTTAACAGAAAGGAGCACTACAGCCCCAATGAAGGGTGCAAAAGCTGTTCTGAGATTTCACATTAAAACCTTAAACTTTCACATAAAACCAATATTACTTAAACCAGAAGTGCTGTATCACTATTCAAACTTCTGAAATCAACTCACCATTGCCCTGGCACTTGCATATTAAGTTACAGAAGTGCAAGACACATGTAAAACATTAGAAAATCTTACATGGATTTACATAGAAATCAAAGTACCACAAGGAATGAAGTAGTGCATAAGTGACATGGTAAACAGATTTTGCTCCTACCATGGACAAAAGAAAGCTGAACTCCAGAAGAGAACATGGGGAAGAAAGACCCTGTGTATGGTGTGGTTACAAGCTAGATTAAGGATTGGAATGCTGAATACACACACTTTCTTGATAGTCAGAGGTGTACAATTAGTTTTCTTACTTCCACAGCTGTGTGCTTCCCTTCCTAGGGAAGGGGAAGTACTGAAAACCTAAGAAAATATTTTTAATATATCCAGGAAGAACTCAGAGTACAACAACTGAGTTGTACAAGGTTGCTTTAGGTCACTGTGAATCATTTAATCATTATTCACTACAAACTTTCATGAGGACCTTGGCAATAGGTCAGCTGTCACTCATGAAAAGCCAGGAGACAGAGTCAAGTCCTCAAGAACTCACGACAAACAAGGCCCACTTTGCTCACATATTTGTAAGCTGCTCAGAGGAAAACAGGAGGCAGGACACCACTGTGGCTACTTCACTGTGAGCAAAAGGAAGGTGGTTGAAAAATGAAAATGCACAAGGAGGACAAAGGATGATCATCTGCCTCCACTTGCCAACAAAATATACTTTTCAAAATCTTGCTGATATACAGTCTCTGCCTCTCATCCCAGCTTTCCCTCACATACACCTCCCACACTGGCAGGTGCTTCCAGTATTCTCTGGATAGCTTCTGTTCTTCACAGAAACTCAAAGGTGCTCAAGAAGAAAACGCCAGCACCTCTCATTCCTGGCACATTGCAGGAGAGTTGTCTGCTTTTGAGTCAGGAGATGATGACATCGGTGGAAGAGCTGAATCACAGGTTCACTTTCTTTGGAAAAGATCCTCAAAACCATCAAGTCCAACCATTACCTAATTCTACCACGTATGATGCTAAACCATGCTCCTTAGCACTGCATCTAAAGGAAGAGGACATGCTGGCTTTGAGAGACAGTGCCAGTTTGTAAGTGAAATTGGGTAACATAAACTTCTAACCTTGAAACTGAGCACATCAGAAACGTTACTCAGTGGCCTTGATCCTCTCAAAACACCCAATCACAAGAGGATCACTTTTGCCTAAGTGCTTGCCAAGGTCCATGGCCATATGGTTTCTGATCTCACATTCCAAATACCAGCATGTGGGATTTAAATTACATTGGCAAATCAATGCACAGCAGCACTAGGATGAAAGGAACACGCAAGATGGGTCTTGATGAGTTTTTTTTGGAAGATGTGGGGTTGAGTTTTTCTAATCTTCTTCCTACAATGTTCTGTCCTCACCTCATCCAAGACAGTTGCTCACATCAGTGAAGGTGCCTTGGTGTTATAGTACTTCAAGAATAGTGTGACCAGCAGAAACAGGGAAGTCATTGTGCCCCTGTACTCAGCTCTGGTTAGGCCACACCTCGAATACTGTGTCTAGTTCTGGGCCCCTCAGTTTAAGAAGGACATTGTGATACTTGAACATGTCCAGAGAAGGGCAATGAGGCTGGTGAGAGGCCTGGAACACAAGCCCTATGAGGAGAGGCTGAGGGAGCTGGGACTGTTTAGCCTGGAGAAGAGGAGGCTCAGGGGAGACCTCATTGCTGCCTACAACTACCTGAAGGGAGGTTGTAGCCAGGAGGGGTTTGGTCTCTTCTCCCAGGCAACCAGCACCAGAACAAGAGGACACAGTCTCAAGCTGTGCCAGGGGAAATTTAGGCTGGAGGTGAGGAGAAAGTTCTTCACAGAGAGAGTGGTTGGCCATTGGAATGGGCTGCCCAGGGAGGTGATGGAGTCACCATCCCTGGAGGTGTTCAAGAGGGGATTGGATGTGGCACTTGGTGCCATGGTTTAGTAGTCATGAGGTCTTGGGTGACAGATTGGTCTTTGATGATCCTTGAGGTCTTTTCCAACCTTACTGATTCTGTGATTCTGTGATACTTCCAAGATTATATGCTCTGTATTGCAAAGAAGTGTGATTTATACAGGAAGCATGCTACTAAAGGAATGAATTAGAGATACACACTTGCTCTGTATTGTCTATAGAGAACCATGAGGTTTTCTTATTCTAGTACTGAGAAAAAAAGAGTCATAGATGCTAGATGATTAGGATGACAGCTATAGATTTCACATTGAGCTGGAAGCATTTCCTCTCACCCTCCATAACTGCAGCATATATGCATTGAATCTTTCTGTACCATATCACACCACTACAGCTTCACAGCTCTTCCACAGTTACAATGCCATTCAAACCCTTAATGCAGTCATGCTTTTCCACCTCCTGGGGTTTTTTTCCATGACTGTTTTCAGTTTGATATGATTTCTTTCCATCAGTGCCCATGGTAACATCCATAGAAATAGCAGCAGGCTAGACAGTGGCCATGTACCACTCCCTAACCATGGAAACATACCAACATTTATCACAAACATAATCAAATATGTCAAGGGAGCAAAAAGCATAGCAGCACTTCTTACAGTCTCTTGCATGTCCTTGACACATTGTGATAGCCAGAGCAATTTGTGAACACTGTGAGCCACCTGTCTGGCCTTTTTACCTTCATGAGCATATGGATGCACCTTAGTGGTATGCTCAAAGAATCTAGGACTATAAATACAACTAAACAGATACCTTCACACTAACCATCAAATACCTGAGTCACTGTGCTGTCAAAGATGCTACTATGATAAAGATGTACAACATGTGGTCTGCCTCATGCTGGAAGAAAAACTTTTACACTGAAAAATTTAAGACATGCATTAAATATTTAGGCCTCAGAAATTAGGAATATGGCTTTTGGGCATGAGGGGTTGGTTGGATTTAAGTAACTTGTGATGGGAGTGATACCATCACATCCCAAAGAATTACTAACAATAGCCTGAAATCCTGCTGTGATTTCTTTTATAATAAGCACCAGTTGCCTCCCAGAGTGTCTGTTTACTGAGAACATCAAATAATTAAATTTGCAATAGTGAATCAGAATGAGCAACAGACCCAGGCTTATTTGGAAAGCAATTGAACTATATTTAGACTGGAAGATGATGAAGGCATTAAAATACAGACATACAAACTGTTAGGAGGTTCCACACAGGGATGGAAACTTCCAGCGTGCAGCAGAAAAGTGACCCTTCTAGACCTGCTTGAGAATGAAGTCCAGATCTATATGCACTTCAAAGAAAAGCACAAAGAAACCCAGGTCTCACTATCACATGATACTCAACTACTCAATTTTCCTCTCCTGTTGTTTCAAGATAGCTTGTGCTGTCAAGCAGAGGTTCATATCCCTTATTCATCAATCAAGTTCCTCAGCCACTGTTTAACAGCCCTTGCCTTTAGGTTACATATTTTCATTTGAATGCTTTCCACTATTATTTGGAATGCTTAACCACCTGTAAAAATGCTTCTCTTTTTAAAATCCCTCTCAATTTACAAGCTATAAAAGCCTGTGAATGCACAAAGCCTTGCACAAAAAAAGTTTCTAATATGGAGACTTGCTAATTGTTGTATTTTAGGATTTCTCTATACAGGACTGCCATCTAGGTATTACCATCTAAGAAACTGCTGTAGAGTCAGTAATACCAAGAGAACTGTATAAGTAGTCTCTCCATAGTTTGTAGCACTTCACTAATTGGGTAAAGGAGTGAACTTTTTCATACAGCTTGATGTTACTGCAGAAATTTACTTGATGTAGTCTAAATACTCAAAAACACTTTCCTCAGGAGCTAAAGAGAGGTTAAGATCAATGTACAATTTAAAGAATTTAATTTTTTAAACTTAACTTTCATTGTTTTCTAATCTCTTAGGATTTTGAAGAACAAAACCTATCCAGGCAGATGAGAGAACTTCACTAAGTAACAAAGCTGGAACATGAAGACAGAGTAATTCAGTACATTACCATCCCCAAGAACAGAAAACAGCAATAAAGGGAAAACAAGTTGCTGTAGGGCTTGAAGGAGAAGGGCTTATGAGTACATTTTTTAAACTAGCAATGGAATTGAAAGTTATTATAGTGATTTAAATATCAGTTATATTAAAAAACACTGCACTCTGGGCTTCTGTAAAAAGAGCATCCTTGGAACGTGACTCTGCAGTTATAGAAGAGTCCTCCTTGATATTCCTTCTCAAAAGCAGTTGGAAATTCATTAGAACTCCTAAAATATTTTATGTAGATATATGTATAAAGGCAAACACAAACGGCATAGCACTTTTTGACCATCTGGGCTTGGAGTTTATGTGTTAGTTTATGTAAAGCAAGTAAATTACACATTCGTGATACATGCATGCAGCCTGCAACCTGTCATCAGGCTTCAGCTGCATGCATTTGTTTTAACTTTAAGAAAGTTGTCCACTTAACCTTGAACCCAGAGAGCAGCTATCACATGGATAATTGATTTTAGCTACTTTCTTCACTTTGTTTTAACCTTGAACCCAGGGAGCAGCCATCACAAGGATAATTGATTTTAGTTACTTTCTTCCACTTTGTTTTCAGTGAACACATCAGGGCCACATGCCCCTTCACTTTTCTTTTTCCCAAATTAACAACCTTCCTTTCTTTTTAACATCTTTTCTATTAAAAGTGTGTTTGGCAGAAACAGTCAGGGGTTGAAGCTGACTCAAGTACACACAAGACTGATTAATGACCAAGAACACAGAGGCTACCAGCACAAGTGACTTTGATGGAGGACACACACTTCTTAAAATGCAGCAAAGCATGCTTCAAACTGCAAGGGATAGAGACAGCATATTTTTTTTTTGCTACAGAGAGAGCAGTAATGGATGAGACATAAACTTAATCCTAGTCCCAAAGCACTTTATACTAAGATGTGGCTACTTTTTTCCATGATCTTTGGAACAGCATTCTATCCTGAAGCACCTGTAGCATCTACTATCATCACAACATCCATCACTTGATTTTGGCATCTTGTACTCCAAAGGCAACCTAGCTTTAGAACACCTGCACATCAACAAAAGCAGTGGATGAAAACTACATTGTCACTTCACTTTTAGAGCTTGTCTCTTAAAGTTATCTTCAGTGATAGAGGCAGAGCACTGCCAGATAGTGAAGCCAATATTAATTTTTTAAAAGGGCATAGTTCTGTATCCACTTTTTTATTAAAATTTCTGTCCTTCTATCATCTATTTGAGAAGCAGGAATCCAGTTGCTTACAGTACATAAAGCAGGTGAGAAAGCATGTTTTTTGACAGGGCTGGTAGAATACAGCCTTCTACCAGTGGATTCATTCAAGGTCTGCTTCCAAGTTTCATTTATGTTGTTCCAGACGTAACACAGATAAGAAACAATGCAAGGCACAATTCCTTGCCTCACAGGAGCTGTGTACAAGAGGTCATGGAATGCTCTCAGAACATCATCCTTCCTTCTCCAGGTCCTGTGAGCACCAAAAATCTTGTATGTTGCACAGTGAAGCTGCATGCAACTTCCATTTCTTGCAGTAGAGACTTCCAAGCTCAAAATCTGAAGCCTACAGATTTAAGTTTCATTCCTGCATGACAAAGCCTGCCCAACCATACTGGAAGGAGATGCACAGATACTGCAGGAAGCAGAGACATTTGGAAGAAATTCTTTCCTCAAATAGAATATGTGCTTATAAGAAATCAGTACAAGGAAGGAATTGAATTCAACATCTGTCGTGTGAAGATCTGAGAAAAGCAGCAGGTAGCTACCTTCAGATTCCTCTTAAGCCCTCTCCCCACAGCAAACAGTTTGCAGAACTGCAAACCATTCACTCTGATTTGGAAACAAGTAAATCTGATGCAGAGGGGCTGGGAGAGTTGGCAAGCTTAGCATAGAGGTATTGAGCAAGCTGCACATATGTATCAAAATGCAGATGGTACACGGCATTAGGAGGGCATCAGTGATGTTGGTTATAGCTGTTAATGAGGCAACGGAAAAATGAGGAGCCAAGGTCATAAGCTCTATTACCCTGCCTGACTATCACCCAACTCAACAACATCTCTGCAGTGAGGGAAAAAAATTGCCTCACTGCAGGAGAGGTGTTTCTATAAGCCAACTATCCAGAGTAGGATCATCATCGTAGAGCAAACTGGGCGTTTCCAAAGCTAGCTCGGTTTGAATAGGAGTTGTAGTATCCTTGACAGATCTTCTAACATCCACTATGAGGAGCACGTGAGAAAAATATTTTCAAAAGGTACCTATGATGTGTAAGAATCAATGAATGTTAACTTTCATACACAGCATGTTTATATGTCAGTTTATGCTAGTATATGGGACTGAGAACCTCATATCAGACATATCTAGACACCTATACCACAGGAAAGTGTCTGAGGATGTGGAGGTGGACCTCAAAGAGCTACAACAGCCTGTTGAGATATTCAGTACTTCATGAATTCCATTTTCAGAAAAATAGGAACAATTTATACTCAAATTTAGAATTCTTTAGTCATTGTTTTAAAATGCTGGGAGGCCTCATATTCAAATTTCTCAGGGGTATTTTTTGAATTTCAATTCCATTATCAAGCAGAGACATTCATAGATCAGCTCCTCAGCATGTAATTCAGATTTTCAAGCATGCCTTTCTCCAAATGGCTCCTACAGGAGTTAGTCATAAAAAAAAAATATAGGACAGGACTAATTATAGAAGAAAACTTCATAGGAGTGTTCTATCTTAAGGAATTTCTTTGGAACAACATTTAAGAACAACTATATTTAACCATATAGCTGAATTCACAGTTAAAAAACTATCCTACTATTCAAGACAAACTCTTGCTGTGCAGTATATCTTGTTCTCTGCAGCTGATTGTCCTCATTTTTGTAGCAGTCCTGAAATATTATGTCCCCATTTTAGTTACTTTTTAAATGAGAACACGATTATGGAATTGTACAATTACTAATGTTGGAAAAAACCTGTAAGATAATCAAGTCCAAACATCAACTCCACACAACTATTCCCCACTAAACCACCCCATAGAATGGCTTAAGCTGGAAGGAATCTTAGAGATCATCTACTTCAGCCTCCCTACCATTAGACAGGGAGACCTTTCAACTAGACGTGATTGCTCAGGGCCTCATCCAAGCTCACCCTGAACACCTCCAGAGAGAGGGCATCCACAACCATCCACAACAAATCCACATTTTGAGCAACCTATTCCAGAGTCTCACCACCCTCATACTGAGGAACTTCTTCCTAAAATCCAATCTAAAACTACTCTCCCTCAGCTTAAAACCATTCCTCCTTGTCCTGTAGCTAGAGACCCTTATGAAAAGCCTCTCTCCAGCTTTCCTGTAGGCTCCCTTCAGGTGTCCAAAGGGATCTATAAGGTCCCCCTGGAGTCTTCTCCAGGCTGAATAACTCCAGCTCTCTCAGCTTATCCCCATAGCACAGGTGCTCCAGGCCTTGAATCACCCTTGTGGCACTCCTGTGGACTCATTCCAAAAGTTCTGTGTCCTTCTTATGATGGGGACACCAGAACTGGATGCAGTATTTGAGGTGGAGTCTCACAATAGCAGAGTAAAGGGGAAGAACCACATCTCTTGACCTGCTGGCCACACTCCTCTTGATGCAGCTCAGGACACAGCTTGCCCTCTGAACCTCATAAGCACACTGATGGCTCATGTTGAGCTTCTCATCAACACATATCCCCAAGCCTTTTTCTTCATGGCTACTCTCAACGCATTCTGCATCCAGCCTGTATTTGTGCTTGGGATTGGCCCAATCCAGACACAGGACCTTGCACTTGGAATTGTTGAACTTCATGCAGTTTGCACTGGCCCACTTCTCAAGCCTGTCAAGACTCTTCAGGATGGCATCCCTTCCCTCAAGTGAGTCCACCACACCATGCAGCTTGGTGTCATCTGCAAACTTGCACTCAATGCCACTCTCCATATCACTGACAAAGATCCCAGAAGAGACCCCAGCAGAACTCCACTTGTCACTGGTCTCCACCTGGCCATCATGCTGTTGGCTGAACTCAAAACGTTGCTATATCTAGCCAGCTCCTTATCTACTTGGTCCATCCATCAAGTCCCTGTCTCTCTGTCTTAGAGACAAGGATGTAATGCGGGACAGTGTAAAATGCCTTGCACAAATCTAGGTAGATGACATCAGTTGCTCTTCCCACATCTACCAGAGCTGTAACTAAGTCTTGGTCAGGTGGTCTGTAGCAGATCCCCACTGTAAGGTCCCTTACCCTTCCTTTCATCCTTACCCATAGGCACTTGGTCTTCTCATCAGGCAACACATCCCTCCTAGTCTTCCCTGCCTGTGCCAAAAAGACCAGAGTTACAGCAATGGTAGATGCCCCAATGCAATCCCAAGATGAGATGGTAAATCACACAGATGTTCAGGGCAGACTTAACACTGGTTATGTGACTCAGTTTCCATGTTCATACCAAGCCACTACATTCTTAAAAAAGCTCACTGGCACCTGCTTAATAGCTCTGAAATAGGTCTTAAGTGATCATAGCTATGCATTCATCCTAAGGTACCAACACTACAATATTTAGCTCCTGGATTCGCTATCAGGTATCTCCTGAACCACTGCAAACAGAATCTTATATGTCTGCCTAGGTGAGATCTGTATTAATGTCCAAACACCACAAAACATGAATAGGAGGTGCACAAGTCCAGTGTTTATATATTCTCCCTTAATGTGCATAGGGAAAATAGTTAAAACAGTATGTGTTTTCAAAAGAACCCCTCATTTGTTGCATGTCATAAGGTTTACAACATGCCTGTTAAGTATTCGTCCATGTCCTTGAAAATTCAAGTGCTCAGAATCTAAGAACAGAGACAAAAGAAAAGAAAGCAGTGAGAAATGTTGTGTTATGACCTTACCACCTGAGGAAGGTGCTAATGCCTAAATGGAAGACAACTCTGGTAATCCAGTTACCTCTTAAAATTATTTGGTCCAGGCTACTGTAAAGGTATAATTTACAGCTCCGGTACTTCAAGGATTCTGGCAGAATCTTGGTGCAATCAAGCAATTTATATCTTGATTAGCAATGAATTTAACAAGAACATTTGACATGGAAGAAAATATGAAAGTGTAGGCTTTTGCAAAAGTGAGTCAATTAAGGAGTTTATTAATTTACACAGGGAGTCGTGCTCAGCTCTGCTGAGTCAGACCACAAACTCTTCACAAGTAACTTAAGGAGGGAAAAATTACCCTCTCTGTACAACTGGTAAAAGAAGTTTAACATGCAAAAGCCTCAGGTGACAAATTATCCTCTGGCTACATTATAGCAAATACTTCAAATCAAATAAAGTTGGAGCACTTCAAGCCTCCTTCCAGTACACCCTGACCACAAGGACTATTTTATTCAGCAACAGCTGAGAGAAAATTATGGTCATTCTAATTCAGACAGATGATCTGGTTGTGAACACAGGAGCAGAAGAAGTAGGTCACTGAACAAGTGACTATGAAGCATGAACATGGAATTTTGTTACTATTCCCCAAGGTCATGTCAGCACTAGTGAACCAGGCAGGGCACAGGTATGAGCTCTGTCTTGTGATAACACTTGCAAGGCTGCTTGACTCCATTTTGATCCATGTCATCCAGACAAGGCAATACATGGTCACAAAGCACACTTCTCACAGAATCCATGGCAGGGAGAGTAGAGACAGATGAGCGGAGCCCTACAGACAGAAGCCATGACAGGTCAAGCTGCCTTCAAGACCACAGTAAAGGACTTGACCCATTTTATTTACTGAGACATGTACTTTATAGAACTACTGGTAACTGCAGGGACAGTTGCTTCTGTTTCCAAGAGATGCCAAGTACTATAAAAATTATAAACATTTCCTTGGTCTAAAAAAAGCCTAACATTTTTATTTTTTGCATGGGTGAGTCAGCAGATAGGAAAAGCACTTCCCAAAAATAGCAACGTATGCCAGAGGACACAGAAAGAAGAAATTTAAAAAAATCTCAGGCCTCATCCCTCATACAGAACAAAGCAATATATTGTTTGTGATAAGCCACATCAACCCAGCAGCATTGTTAATCACCAGCTCCATACTCCCTGAAGTATTCCAGTAGTGAAAAAAAGAAAACTGTATTCTACTTGATACGAGATGAGGAGATAACTTCCACAAGAAGTCTGGGAAACTTTCCAGCATGGGTACTCCCCTGGAACAAGAACAAAACAGTAAGTAGGTAGCTGTGTCTTGTCAGACTCTACCAAATTTTAGGTAGGTCTTACACCAAAAGCATCTTCTCTGGATCATTTTGATCTTTCCCTGGCAAGGGCTTCTTGCTCAAGCACTCCAGACAAGGTACTATCATATACACTGCTCAGCATCAACTCTGTGTGCTGACAATTCTGTTAAACTACAGATCTGTCTCAACTGTTTCCTGTAATTGTGTCAAGAAACAATTCCAGTGCAGTCCAACAGCCAGCCACTGGCTTGCAACACTTTTCTGAAGCAATACTCAGGATCTAGTCACCTTGAAACAGAAGCCTCTTTGTAAGATGAAGAGTATTGCAGTATGGTTCAAACTTGAGATAGTTTCTGAGTTTATGGCCAGGGGCCCCAGGAGATGAAATTCATCCGTTTTACCAATGTTAAGTAGAGCTGTATCAATTTACTCCAGAGGGGTATGATGCAAATTGGTACTGTGAGTCCTCCCTGAAAAAACATCCATTAAAAAAACCTGTTTGTAAGAGTTCACTAGAAAGATTCTGTAACTGAATTCTTTCTTTCATTTGCCTAGAAATATCTTAGGTTTTGAGACATCATTATCTTTGTAGCTTGCTTGGTACTCTTACATCACAAATATGAAATTACCTTCACTAATATTTGAGAGCAATTTTTGTGCAAGTTGTTATACAATGTAAGCAGATACCAGATAAATTGCATAAGTCAGTGTAAAGCGAACCTCATTTCTAAGTACACCCCAAATACTTTGTAAACCACCGTTTCCCACTGGAATACAGCAACAAGGTTGAAGGGAAGTGTCATTTACTAAAATTGCCTGTAACATTGTGTCAGGACTAATCAGAAAAGAACTGGATTTGTGAAACAGAATTTAATAAGCCTACATAATGCTGAACATAAATCATGCCACCTACAATAGCCACCACCTCAGACAACCTTGATGTGAAACTATATTCCATTAATTCATTGCCTCGTCTAAAACCAAAATCTTGAGACATTCATATGAATTTCAAGAGGATTTGAGCCTTCCATTTTGGCCACTGTTTCTCATGTCTTCAGGATAATGTTTGTATCTTTCCATACATTATATCATGAGATCACTATAGCATACAAGAGCAAACAAACATACTTTAGCAAATAAGTTGATTCAGGCCTCCAAATCTATGGGAGTCAAACCACTTAGCCTGAATATTTACCTCTCCCCTCATTCCCAGTCTTGTCTCACTCAAAATATACCAGACCCTAAGCATATTGATCTGTCAAAGTATTGTGCTGCAGAAGGATGGAATGGATTTTTAAAAGATGTGTGTCAAGATACCCAAAAGGCTAAGTCCTTATACCTACATCTTTCTCCAACCTGCACTCCCAAGTCAGAGTACATCATCTGTAGCTATTTCTTGAGATAATTGTCTGCTGTGAGGTGTGAACACATTGTTGGCAAGTACTTTTACTTCAGTGCCATTCAGGGTTCAGGATGTTCTCAGATGAAAGAACAGTAGGTATGGGAACCCTCTACCTCAAAGACATGCCATTCAAAGGAAGTGATCGAAACTGTTCTCAGACCAAAAGCCAAGAACAAGATTCTTTTCCCCCCACAAGGTTACAGAGCACAGAGCCCAGTATCTCTTGCAAAATGCATTTAAACCATGTTAAGTAAAAGATACAAATCAACAGGTAATGTTCAAGAGACATAAGACCAGAAATCTATAAAATACCTGGTCCAATTAAACAATAACTGATAGCAAAATCTGATTTGTCTTAGCACTAATGGATTTCAGTGCTGTTTATTCCTAATTTACCTGATAGTTTCCAAGATCAGGGTCATAGAGAAACATGCAAAAAGCATAATAGAAAAATGCCTACACATTTCTAAAGGCTAGCCTTTCAATATCAACCTTTTTCCTCATCAGTAAGAGCACAGCACAAATGCAATTAATATACAACGAGAATAAGAGTCAAAACAAACTAGATCAAAAGAGGAAAACATAGCAGCAGTAAACATTAAAGATGCTGGCAAGACCCACTTCTCTCCTCTGGTGTGGCTGAAAAAATATTTATTCAGAGTTAAAAATACATAGTTAATTGTCAACTTACAATGCAAGCATTCTCCTGAATGGTAGCATTGTTAAGTGTACAAACTCAGTGAAGAAGTACATGAAATTACAGCCAACTCACACGACTAGTGAATGAGCTCCCCTCCACTCAGCATTCTCAGGGGCAAAATTTCTTCATGAAGTAACTTTCATTATGCAACATATGATTTAAGTCAAGGCTTGAGAAACTAATTAGTAGTCATTATGCACACACACCAAAGAATGAAAAATGGAAAGAAATGGTGCCAGCTGTCTCACACTCACCACTTCAGATTCTACAGCCCTTCTGTTGACTTTACCAGGAGAGCAGGTGAGCTTCTCTTCTCTCATATTATGGTTTTGACTCAGCAACTCACACAAAATTCCCCCACATTGCCCTCCTGGTGGGACAGAAAGCAAAAAGAATAAAGAAAATCCCTGCAGGTTGCATAAGGAGAGTTTAATGGAATAACATAGAAGGTGAAGCAAGATAGTGCAAGAGAAGCAAGAGAAGGTGCAAAACCCAGAAGGAGAAGAAAATAGTGAACCCTGGAAAGAGCAATCATCTCATGTGGCAGTCCAAACTCCAAGCCCCATCATCCTTTGCCCCAGCCAGCCCTGTCCTTATACAGAAGGCATGACATCAGCATGGTATCAAATGCCCATTAGCTGGTGCAGCTGGATGTCTTGCTTGGTGTTCCCTCCCAGATGAACACCAATGGCCCAGATAACATGTGGGTGAATTTTATTAGAATTCATTCCTGAGGCTGGATTTAAATAAGATAATAGATTAAATACCTGTTACCTGGAAGTCAAAGTGACCCAGTGAAACTTCCAAGCTATGCCAGTACCCACCAAACCATATCATTGATATGATGATCAGCACCAAGACAAAACTACTGGGATATTAATGGTAAAAAAAAAAAATATTAATTTCCTCAGCTCAAAAAAAAA
>VXBD01005097.1:985961-1026676 GCA_013399975.1 Indicator maculatus
AACCCAAAACACTCAAGTGTATTATTTAGGCTACTACACCTCATTGGTTTCGAAGGGCTCTAGCTCTCTTCGGTGAGATATCATTTCTTGAGTAAGTAGATCCCAGATTTCAAGATCTAGACCTTAGCTTTCCATCTTTTCTGCAAAAAACACCTGGAGCATGTAGATGATCTGAGCATGCTATTAAACAAGGGCAGAGACTGAAAAAGTTACTTACTTCTCATTTTAAAAATCATTCTGCAGAGATACCTGAAAAGCAATTCTCTTTCACAGTGAATTAAGACCATAACCCACTGCAGCATCTGCCAAAAGCAAAAGCGAATTCAATAAGCAGTGGGACACCAAAGTTCAC
The DNA here is from genome assembly GCA_013399975.1 of Indicator maculatus. Lineage (NCBI taxonomy): Eukaryota > Metazoa > Chordata > Aves > Piciformes > Indicatoridae > Indicator > Indicator maculatus. The sequence goes on from VXBD01005097.1 coordinate 986,314, forward strand.
AAAAGTGGTTCATTAATGGCTATTAAACAAAAAGAGGTGGCTGTGTATTCCTTTAGCCCACAAGTCTCTAGGCTGCATACTGTCAGAAGCTGAGTTTAGACAACCTGATGTGATTGTCCTGGTTTTTTACTCCTTTCCACACGTGCCTGCAACTGGCTGCCATCAGACACTGATTTGTCCATTAGTCTTAACTGATCCCTCACTTCAAAGGAATTACTCTTCTTTCAACCTTTAGGCAGCTAGCATGTAATAGCATACAATACCAAGCAAGCAGGAAGGAGACATGAAGTCTGCCCACAACTATTATTCTACAATGTTCAAATGTATCAATGATTATTATGCTCTCTTTCTGAGCAAAACAATATTAGTCAAGATAATTCATCCTTGGGGAGCAACAAAAAATAATTACTTTTTTTGGTGGCAATGCAAACAGCAACTTCAGAAAAGTTCCTCTGCTGAATTAGCTCTAAGCACAGAGCACCACACTCCCTGTGTAATACAGTTATAGAAATCAAAAGGGTCTTAAAGCCCTTGTGATATCTTCACAAAGGCAGCAAAGTTTTAAATGCCTCACATGCAAGTCCAAAGACAATGTCAAAAGGATGATATTGATGGGATTAAGGCAGAGTGTGTCTATATAAATCAAAAGCTTCTGGATGAAACTTGAGATAACAAAGATTCTCTGCATCCTCATCACTGATGTCTCCACAGGAGTCTTTCCCTGGATCAACAAAGTGTCCTCCAAAGGCAGCAAGGACCAGGAGTAGCCAGACACAACTTTTGAACTTTGTGAACAGTGCACAGGCTTAATAGGCTACTGAATAGCAAATTGTCTGCCCAGGGAGGGGCAAAGCCTCATTTTAATGAACATGGGATGTATGATGCAGGGGGATGCACATGTAAGGGGGAACATACAGTAGGGTAACTGGGAAGTCAACACATTCCAAATACCTCAGCAAAAGGGGAAAGGAAGAGAGTCAGACTCACAGAATTGTTAGGTTGGAAGGCACCTCAAGGATCATCTAGTTCCAACATTCTTCCTTGTAATAGGGGTTCCAGAACTGAGTCGCTGGCAGCTGGGAATTTAGGATAAAAGGCAGGCTGTGTCCTCCAGCAATTTGAAAGAATTCATAGGGATTCTGTTCCCAGTGGAATCTCGCTTTATTCAAATAAAGTTTTGCAGGATTCCTCTGTCCCCTTTGTGAACATTAACCTCTAGTGATGGAACATTTCCTTACAATATTAACACTGGAACCTTGCTGGTTTGCTCATCAAATTACACAGTTAGTCTTCTCATTCACAGCTGTTCACGAGAGTGGAACTGGGCTGCCTATAATTGTTGCCTATTTCTTTTGAACACCATCAATAAACTAAGGTGGACAATATCACCAAATTATTTTTTAGGTTAGAAATAACAGATTGTGTCTCAAGGGTATTTGCCTGTAACCACACCAATCCTATGCCCTCCAAATGTGCATCAAGGCCAAAGGCAAAACCAAATTTTTACTGGAATCACTAAAAAGAAGATAACATTTATCTCGTGTCTATCCAAACACCTTGACAGATTGGACACTTTTGTCATTATATCTGTCAATCATGTGAATAATCCATGAATGCTCTCCTCAGCTTGGGTTTTTTCCTTCTAAATATAAGTTTAAAGTTTCAGAGAGCCTTGTACCAACACAGGCGCTGTCTTTGGGTTGTAACTGCATACAGATTTGCTTAAAAATAAATACATAGTTGGTTGAAAAACCTGAGAAGGGATTAATCTAATCCTTCTCATTATTTTCAGGAAAACAATTGTTTGGAGACTTTCAGCACTAAAATCCAGCAATGTTTTCTAAACAAGAAATATAGATTAACAGTCAATGACAGCCTGGGAATTGGCATTTGATATAGTGGCTAATTACATTACAAATGCAGTGTCATTATGCTCTTCTAGACAACAAAAATAACTCCTTGAACCAGAAGATGCCTTTTCACAGAGGTTCGTACAGTGTCCTCCAGACAATGTGGTTCCTGTCTAATAACAGCCACTTGCACACACTGCCAGAATACAGAGGCAATAAAAACATCACTGTGTCATACTTCCCGTCTTTGGCCCTATAATAAAAAATGCTTTTTAAAACTCTGTTAACACTGATTACACTGTATACTACCTTCACTCTGCTGTGTCATTGAAGTTTGGAGTATATAAAAAGGTATATAAAAGACCAACCACAGAGTAATTGCATTAAAAACTTACAATGACTGCTTTATAAAATCCATTCCGTTTATCAAAAGCTGATAGGAAGCAGTGTAATGACTTCTGGGATAGTAATCATCCAGATAAAACATCAAGAGTCCAAGGCATTTTGAGAGCAGTTATTAATGTTACTTCATGACCCTCAACATTCCTAACAGAGGTCAAGTTTTCAGATGACCTCATTTCCATATGGGCTCCAAAACAGAACTTGGCACATGGCACATGAAGCATTTTTAGCAACCTCACCTATGGGATTGTGTGCATGCGCATGCAAGAGTTACCAAAAGATGCCTTGGTTCACAAATTTCCCTCACAGGTGCAGGAGGCAGGAATACAGCAGAGAGAGAAACTCATCTGATGTAGCATAACCAACTCCAGAACAGTAACACATGCACATGGTAGCCACAGCTCAGCGCACCAAGAATTTCAGCCCCTGGCTGGCTGTCCCACTGAGTGCTGAGCACTCTTGAGAGTCTTCTCATGTCAGGGGTGCTCAGCACTTCGAATTTTCCTTAAACCACATCTGCTCTCAAGAAAATGGAATTCCTTAGACTGATTCTGAATAGTTTCCACCCCCACCTGCCCTTGACTTTTAATTACACTTCCCTTAAGAAACCTAATTTTATAAATTAATCCAAGCTCCTAGGCACTGGTCTTCACAGGCAGTGTATTTTAAAACAACACAGCCGTCTAGCGGTAATAATAGCTGCTGCAAATAAAGTACTGTTGCACACATTTGCTGTCCAGCACTTGAGACTGTGGGGTGGTGGGGTTGATATTTTGGAATTTCACCTGGATCTAAATTATAGCCTTTTGCCTATAAACCCTGCAGAGACACTGTACCTGTTGGAGTGGGTCCAAACGAGTGCCACAAAAATTATCAGAGGGTTGGAACACTTCTCCTATGAGGACAGGCTAAGAGAGCTGGGGTTGTTCAGCCTGGAGAAATAAAGCCTCTGGAGATACCTTATTGTGGCCTTTCAGTGTTAAAAGGGGCCTCTAAGATAGGGAGAATCTTTTTAGAAGGGTTTGTTATGACAAGACAAGGGATAATGGTTTAAACTAAAAGAGGGTAGATTTAGACTAGGGATAAGGAAGGAATTTTTTACAATGAGGATGATGAAACATTGGCACAGGTTGCCCAGAGAAGTGGTAGATGCTCCAACCCTGGAAATATTCCAGGTCAGGTGGGATGTGGGTTCCAAGCAGCCTGATTTAATTGAAGATGTCCCTGCTCACTGCAAGAAGGTCCCTTCCAATCCAAAATATTCTATGATTCTATGATCTGCAACGCTGCCCTGGGTTAACACAGCCCACTCTCACAAGACTCCTCCTCCCCTCCACGCAGACAAGAGGGAAAGTAACACAAAAAAAGTCTGTGTTGAGATAAGGAATTGAGATAAAGAATTTAATGCGATGATATGATGCACGATTGCCTTAGCCTACTTGCAGAAAAGTGCAGCAAAATGCAGAAGCAGCAGCAGAAGCCAGTGACTACCCCCTGACCTGCAGCCTGCCCAGTGAAAAAAATCAACACCCCATACCCAGAAACTGAAAGCAGCAACTGGAACAGGAAGCTATCATGACCTGGTTATTCTGTGCCAACCCTTGTCAGCAAGGGACGTTGTGCAAAGATTCAAATAATTCCCTTGGAGTAAATAAAGACAAACTGACAACAAACAGCTGATGAACTTGGTTTATTAGATTAGACTAGAGCAGAGGGAAAATGGGAAGAAAAAGCAGAATGAAAAGTAGAGAGAGGAAAAGAGAGAGTCATAGAGTCATAGATTCATAGATTCAGTCAGGGTTGGAAGGGACCACAAGGATCACCTAGTTCCAACCCCCCTGCCATGGGCAGGGACACCTCACACTACATCAGGCTGGCCAGAGCCTCATCCAGCCTGGCCTTAAACACCTCCAGGGATGGGGCCCCAACCACCTCCCTGGACAACCCATTCCAGGCTCTCACCACTCTCATGGTGAAGAACTTCTTCCTCATGTCCAGCCTGAATCTCTTCACTTCAAGCTTTGTTCCATTCCCCCTAGTCCTATCACTACCTCATAGCCTAAAAAAGTCCCTCCCCAGCTTTCTTGTAGGCCCCCTTCAGATACTGAAAAGCCACAATAAGGTCACCTCGGAGCCTTCTCTTCTCCAGACTGAACAGCCCCAACTCTTTCAGTCTGTCCTCAGGTGAACAGCCTGAGAGGTGCTCCAGCCCTCTGATCATCCTGGTGGCTCTTCTCTGGACATGTTCCAGCATATCCATATCCCTCTTGTAAAAGGGGCTCCAGAACTGGATGCAGTACTCCAGGTGGGGTCTCACCAGAGCTGAGGGGGAGAATCACCTCCCTTGACCTGCTGGCCACACTTCTCTTGATGCAGGCCAGGATCTGGTTGGCTTTCTGGGCTGCAAGTGCACATTGACATCTCATGTTGAGCTTCTCATCCACTAGCACCCCCGAGTCCCTCTCCTCAGAGCTGCCCAAAAGAGTCAAAAGAGCAAAGGAAGGGATATCACCATCCCCTGGATCCAGCTCATAGAATTATCACAGAAACAGTCCCAAATGAAGACCACTGCTGTATAGCAATGAGATTCCAGAAACGCAGAGAGCAAAGAACCTCAGAAGTCCTCCATTACTGTGTTGTAGAATCCCTAGCATATATCAGCAGCTACATCCTGAGTCATGCAATGAGCTATAGGTCCTAGCATTCTAAAGTATCTTTGTATTGATGTTACCAATTTTAAGGCTAAACAGGACATTTATACTCTTCTATTTGACACTTCTCATAACCAAGCTCAGCTATACTTCAAGAACAGCTCTGACTTCAGACTGAATTTACAGTTTTCCTGAAGCACTAAAAGCACACTAAAAGCAACTTCTGAGGTCATCAATGGTTAACCTTTAGAGTTGTTAATTCAGAGTTTACAGATCATTTTTAGCATTACTGCAAATATCCTCATTGCTCCAATACTAATTTGTCCTGGTTTGCTGATCTGACACTTCTGTGTAAGGAAAAAAATTGTGTACTGGGCCAGCACAGGTATTTCATATTCCTTTTATTTATTCTCTTTGTCAGTAGGTGAGTAATCAAAAGAAGCTACCTGTGTACAGAGAGACAGCAGCTTGTATAGATTGCTTTCTCTACAGCAGATATCTTTCTGATCTGGGATAAAGAATCATTCAGTCCTCGCTGTGATACTACACATAAACCTAGTGTTAGTCTTACAGGACAATCAATGAGGAAATCTCATTTAAGATTGATACTCCAACCTGCTTATCACTTGACTGTATTTTCCACATTTTTCACCAATAATTGTCAGCTCATTACTTTGTTAGTTGTGATAGACTGGGGTAATGCCAGCACTGCTCACTGAACAGCACACTGTTGTGGAATTACCTCTGCTTAGGTCAGGGAAACCACTTTTGGCGTTACTCATTACTTGAAACAAGAAAAGCATAAGAGCTTTGGAAGGACAGTATGAAATCCACTGAAATCAGCATTTCTTCCTCCAAATGTAATTCCTTAGTTGCTCTTTTTTAGCAGTTTTTATGATTTGCAATTGCCCATCACATGCAAGGTTTTTTTCCAAGGAGCTTGAGCATTGCTGTAAATGAAACCACCATTAATCTCACCTTCTTCTTTATGTACTATACGTATTTAAGCACTTTTAAAATACCTTGGGGTTTTTTTTTTGGCTAATAATTATCAAATTTTTTTTGGCTAATAATTATCCATTTTAAAGTGCTTTAAAGCACTTTCAATTTTTTTTTCTGCATGAAATGATACTATTTCTGTGCCTATTTCAGTACAGAGTATCGAAATGACTATATCGGTTTTGCCCTTTACATTGTCACTTTTTTCAGAGGAATTCCATATTACCTGTCTTTGGGACACATTTCAGCAAATCCAGGTCTTAGTGCCCTGTCATGTTCTCTAACTCTCCCCTCACTGGTTTCCTTAATCCCCAAATTTGCCCATTTGAAGTCTTTTCCCAATGAACAACCAACTGTTGTTACCAGGGCAGACCCAAGACACTCATGTTTGGCCCTCAGCCTCACTCTGTTTCTCTTAAAAGTCCAGGTATGTCTCTTGGTAGACTGATTTATTTCCTCATCCCCCAGATCTCAGTGCCTTACTCTTTGTAGGTCATGTCACATTTTTGTGACGTCTGTCCACTTAACTGGATGAAGGACGTTAAGCTGCTGGAGTGTGCCCGGAGAAGGCAAACGAAGCTGGTGAAGGGCCAGGTCTTGTTGAGGAGCAGCTGAAGGAGTTGGGGTCGTTCAGTCTGGTGGAGTCTGAGGGGAGACCTTCTCACTCCACAACTCCCTGAAAGGAGGTTGTAGTGACATGGTGTTGGTCTCCCTAGTACCAAAAGATAGAATGAAATGAAACAGTCTCAAATTGCACCAGAGGAGGTTTATATTGGATTCTGGAAACAATTCCTTTACTTTAAGAGTGGTCAGGCATTGCAACAGGCTACGCAAGGAGATGGTGGAGTCACTGTCCCTGGAAGTATTCTAGAAGCATGTGGACATGGCACTTCGGGACATGGTTTAATGGCCATGGTAGTGTTGGGTTGATGATTGGACTTGATCTTAGATATCTTTTCTGACCAAAGCGATTCTATGAATAGCAGAGCATTGAGTCTCCACATCACTCAGCGCTGATTAAAGAGAGGAGAGATGATTACAGACTTGGTCCCAAGGCACCTCCTACTCCCACCACCCAGGGAGGACATCCCGGTAACCTTGGTGGCACCGAGGCATCCGCTCCGTGCCACCTGCTGGCCTGCCCGTTCCTGGGAATGGGGCCGCCGATGCCGCGGCCGGAGAGACCCTCCTCACGGCAGCGGGCTGCGGGGAAGACCGCCACATCCCTTCGTGTATCCCCCACTCAGCCCAAGCCACCGCCCCGGAGGAGCCGGCAGGGAGAGCGCAGACAGGCGCCCCTACGCGCCCGGCGGCGGCAGCAGCGACGGAGGCTCAGTGCGCAGGCACGGCACGGGAGCGACCAGCGCTCCGGGCCGTACATAATACGTGGTGTCTGGGGCTGTACGCGGCGCAGAGAGGAGATGGGACCAGGGTGGGAGAGCCGCAGCTAGCGCCGCCGCGGTTGCTCAGCCGGCTGAGGGGAGCGCCAGAAGGGACAGGTAACCCTGGCGCCGCCGCTCCTGGCCTCTCGGAAAACTTGGGATCGGCGGTTCGGCAGGGATGGCAGAGGCTCCTGTGACAGTCGGCGTCCTCGCGGGGGGGGAATACAGCGCCGAGGTTCCCGCGGGGAAGGTGGCGGAGAAGAGCCGGCCGCCAGATCGCGGGGTTGGGGGGGCGGGTACGGCAGGGTCCCCGGACTTCGCCTCCCGGCCCGGGAAAAAAGGCGATCTTCATGGGGAAGGCTGGTGCCGCGCTGACCCGGCGCTGAGAGGGGGCTTGCATCGCCGCCCCGCGCTACAGGGCAAGGGCAGGGCAGGGGGATGGCCCGGCCAGGCTCTCGTTTGCCCTCGTCCTCTCGGTATGCGGGGCTGCTGGCGCCGGGCCAGGAGAGGTGAGGGCCGGCAGTCAGTCACGGGAGACGAGATCTCCGCTGAGGTGCCAATGCTGAGGAGTTCTTCCGCTCCGCCCGGGAAGCGGACTATCAAGAGTGTCCTCTGTTGTGCTGGCGGAGCAGCCTGGCCTGTCGCAGGGGTCGTGACCTGGCGGGGTCGCCGCCTCCAGCTTGGGAGGATCCGGCCTATACCCCGCGGGGCCCTGCGTACTCCCCGGTGCATGGCAAGGGCGCAGAAGCTGCCTCGGAAAATCAGCTGAGCACCTCAGGCGTCCTCGGTGGAACGGCGGCAGCTGCTCTTTCCGGTCCCCCTGCTCAAGGGCTGGGCACTGAGCCAGAGCCACGGTGGTATGGGGGCTCGGCTCGGCTCGGCTCTGGTGGGCTGGGTCAGGCCAAAACCAGCTTGTCTCAGCCTCTGGCCTGGGAATGTGCTGGACAATGGCATGACAGGTAGCTGAAGCATCAAAAAGCCCATTTTGGAAACTGCTGTCAAAGACAGATTAGTTATTCCAAGACCCCTTCACAGGGTCTTGCTTTGTCTAAGTAAAAACTGGAAACATGGCCTCTGAACGGAAGGATCAAAGCGTGTACATCTAGGAGAGGGGGACTTCACCTCTGCAAACCCATTGGCATTAGTGGTGTTGAGGAGCAATGGTGCATCCTTATTTGCTTTTTCTTGCTTTTCAGATGCCGAATCCTTACATTTCTTTAAATGTGTCTAATCTGTCAGTAGGAAAGCAAAGTAGTTGGAAAATTTATTGGGTAATTTTTCTTGGAGCTTGCTCATCTTTTCGTCTTCCTGCTCGCAAGTCCAGTCACACGTCCCTGGATCAGTGGAGAATAGTAAAGCTCAAAGTAAACAGGACAGCTTTTGCCATGGAAACAAAAGTTGCTAGGGGATAGATTGCTACTGTGCAGTGTGTGAAGCTGTGATCATACATCTCACATGCTCCTAGGCACCTCGGGTTTAGGTACTGAAAAAGTTTCAATGATTAAACCACTTTTGTGGTGTGGATGCATGTTCTGAGCTCGCGCATAACATATTTGGGTAATTGACCCTTTTTTAGCAAAAGTTTCTCAACATTTCAGCATTTATCTTCGCAGCCAGGAAGGTGAGACATGTGTCAACACGCCGGAAATCATAGCTACTGCAGTATATATTCATCCAGTGTAATTTGATGCTGTGACACATTTGCTTCTTTTTCATGAAGAACTGTTTTCTAACACTATACTATGACTGTTTCAGTTTCTCTGACCCATCTGTAAGGAGCAAGAACAACACAGTGATGTTTATATTGCATCTGAGGAAGGAGATCATCAAATTACTGGGCTGCTTCCAATGACTCATATAGGGCTGAGAAGCTGCCTTCTCTCTAAGGGACAAGATATTTTGCAAAAGATAGGAGATTACTTAAGTGGAAGAGTCTGAGCATAAAGAAAATGTTCAGTAGCACTTAATATTATGCAGTGGTTGAAAAGAATTAATGATGCTGGCAGTCTTTTTTTTTTTCTCCCATTTTAAAAGGTCATGCTACTTGATGCTATCACAACTCTCTCAAGCAAAAGATCATTCTTTTGTTTTCTATTCCACCTCTCAGCTCTTATTTATCGTTTTGCTCATACGCCTGATCTAACTCACCTACTAGCATTTTAGATTGCTAAAGAAAAAGAATCTATGTAATCTGTGTGCAGTGTAAGTCATTCCAGGCTGTGTTCCTTACAGGCGATCCTTCACCAAGCTGTTAGAAACACTACATCCCCCTTTCTCTCTCTTGACTAAACCTACAGATAGTGCAATGAATGTGTGGTAGTGTTTATACAGCCTTCTGTCACATTACATTGAGTTTTCTTAAATTAATTGTAATAACTACAGTTGCTGGTTCAGACTCAGCAAATGCTTCATTTTCAGGAGAAGCTAAAGCTATAAAACTGTCTTCTGATGCCATCTGGAGTAATGCCGTGAAGCTTTGTTGGCATTATCTGGTCATGTTAGGTCTGGTCCTTCCCTGTGTTGGCCTTAATGGAGTTACTTCCACTTGGGGGAGATGCCTCCCTTTCTGCTCATTCTATGATTCTGAGTATGCTTCCCTGAAGGAATTTAGTTGGTAATGAGTTAAGCATAAGTTATTCAAGGAGGCAGGACTGATGCAAGAATAAAGATCTAAGTAGGGACCTGAAAGAGCAAGTTTCTGCAGTGTTTTGATTGGCATTTTTCTTCTTGAAGTGGGAGAATGAGTGCTTGTTTACTTAAAATCAAAACACATGGTGAGGGAAATGGACATAAACTGTTCTTATCCTTGAGGTATAAGCTGTGTAACCTCATGTGGGAGAGCTGGGGCATTGTGGTAAGCTACACTATTGCTTTATCCTCTCCTTTCACCCTGAGGTAGAGGTCTACCTGTGGTCTGTCTACCTAGGCAGTGGACAGAAGTCTAGTTCTATGAAAAATCTGTGCTTGTCCTGTGGAAGATGGCACCTAGCTGTTGAGGAAATGGTAGTGGCAGTGAGAAAAGAGAACTTTTTTCCTTCAGGCAGGGCACGAACAGCAGAAGAGACTCCCATGGCAGGCAAAAAGCTCCTTGGCAAAAAAACCAACAGGCTCCAAAAGCAGAGTAACGTTCAGCATCTCTCCAGCATTTCAGATTGGATGCTTGTATCCGTACCACTGGGAGGTTTTTTGTACCTCAAAAATTAATAGTGTTCAAGAGCTCATAGCAATGCAACAGTACAACAATTTTTTTCTCAAAATATTAACTATAATGGGAAACATCACTATTAGTGACATACAACTTGACCCAGGGTGGCCCATGTGCCAGCTGCTGCGATGCGAGAGACGGGACAAGGCCTGATGCAAGCCAAGTGTCAATTTATTGTACAAAGCTTTTTCTTTGTATAGGTTAACATAACATCAGAAGGCAGCTTGTAATTGGTCATAGTATGTCCATATATGACTTCTCCATGGGAGCAGTGGTTTGCCAGAAGTTTAGTATTTGCATTTTCCTCTCTTCAGTAAGCAGTTTGATGCTGTGATGGCATTCCATGCTTTCATTTTTAATTATCCATATTTAAGTTCAGGAAATATAATTTGAATCTGTCTGGGACTTATTTTGCCTCTGTTTCTCATAGGTGTGAATGTTATGTCAATGCTTAGTCCTGCCCTTCAAAAGCTCAGGCAAAAACATTAAAAAAAAAAAAAACACCTTACCCAGCAGCTTGGCAAGTTCCTAAGGTTGCAAACTATTTAACTGATAGAAGCAGTCTGAATGAGAGGCAGTATGAACCCTTGAGGGATGCTGGCTTTTGTTACCTGATGTCGTCTGCTTCTTTCAGTCTCCATGGAAACACAGTAGCCTACTAGTGCAAAATATGGGGAGCCAGCACTGTGTATGGAAGAGAATGTTCTCTGCAGCACCTTTAGGCTGTGCTGAGCCAGGAAGCTGAGTGCCTTGGGTTTACTTGAGCTGAGTCACCACACGCAACTCTTTTCAGGCTCGTTTGTTTTGGAAAGAAGTGAAGGAAAGGGCCCTCCTAGGCTACTTTTCTTTGTGTTATCTGGAGAGTTTGTTGCCAGCTTTATTCTTCCACCACACTGATAACAATGTGCTTTGCATGGAACCTCTCATTGCAGGTAGGAAGGATGAGCTCCTATGCTGACATCTGCGGGTCCAGGCACGCACAGGGCAGCACTGAGGGAGGGTACCAACGCTACGGAGTTCGGTCCTACCTGCATCAGTTTTATGAGGATTGCACAGCTTCAATTTGGGAGTATGAGGATGATTTTCAGATCCAGAGATCGCCTAGCAGGTGGAGCTCTACGTTCTGGAAGGTATTTACTGAAGAGAAAAACGCCCATTTGAAGATTTTGCCGTGCAACTAATGGGTATAGGTATCATCCAGAATGTCCTTCTGTTGCTCAGTTTTCCCTGAAATGACAGAATAGCCAAGCAGGGTGCTCTTACCAAGGTAGAGCAGCTTCCAACATAGTTGTAGGGTCTTTGGATGCTACCACTGAAACATCAAAGTCCTGTGTAGGAAACCCTACCCATAGCTTGAAAGTGTAGTTTACCTCGTCTGCACCCATAGTGGTACTGCCAGATTATTGGGAATAAAACTGGTAGGTTAACAGCAGTAACTCTGAGACTATGTGACCTAGGAATCAAGCAAGTTACAAGATCTCCATTAAGGGCAGGAAACTTCATGAAATTTGAGAACACCAGAGGTTAGAAAGGGCCTGCAAGGCCATCTAACCCTACCCCTCTGCTTTGTTGCTGGGACCATTCTATGGGAACCAAATTTTACACTTAGACTTGAAATGTGCTAGAAATATTCTGTGATCTGTTCACAACAATAACAACTTCCTTCTAATCCTTGCAAAGGAATTATTTTTGTGGAGTGAAAGGAGGTGATAGATGTGACACAGACTGTTAGCAGGGACTGAACTGTTGGTGCTAACCACCACCTAATGCAAAAGGAATAAGCAGAAATAACACAACACTGGGCTTAAACTGTGATCCTTTCTGTGATGGGGCCTTTGAACATGAAATGTTAGTTATGTACATAAATACATATTCTCTTGTTTCCAGAAAAGTCAGTACTGAGTTATATAAATACAAGTTGTGAAAAGGCAGTTTCTCCATATCCTGTAATTCTAGTATGGCCATGTATGACTTAAAAGAAAAATACCATCCTTCTCCTAGGAGAGCTAACAGTACCTTAAAGATACTCTGAAAGCTGAATGCCTCCTAGAGCCACTTAACAGCTAAAAACTAGAAAGGCATAATAATTGTTTCTCTTGTTTCTCTGTTTTTTCCACAGGTCGGACTCATCTCTGGGACGGCTTTTATGCTGATAGGTTTGACAGTTCTTGTAGTGGGTTTTCTTGTGCCGCCAAAAATCGAAGCTCTTGGGAAAGATGAATTTGTGGTGGTGGATACCCGTGCCATACAGTTTAATGGGTCCCTTGATATATGCAAGCTGGCAGGTGCAGTCTTGTTTTGTGTTGGAGGGTCTGCCGTCGCAGTATGTCTGATGATGTCTGCTTTTGCTAAAAGTTACTCCAAAGAAGAAAAGTACCTCCAACAAAGATTCAAAGAGAGAATAGCTGATGTAAAAGCCCATGCAAATCCGGTCACAAAAGCGCCAGCACCGGGAGAGTCAAAGATACCTGTCACTTTGTCCAAAGTTCAAAATGTCCAACCTCTATCTGAAACCTGACCCTTTCCTTGGGTTTTGGTTCTCACTTTAACTGGAAAATAGCAGCTGTTGTTGGCATATGTGCTAGTCAGTTACAACATCGAGTGCTCTGCTATACAAACACACAGCTGATGGGGGAAGCCAATCCAATGCAAATTTAGGATTGAGAAAAGGGAAGTGAAGTGTTTAGCCCTATGACCAGTATATTCAGTGTATTGAAACTTCTTAATCTGTGTTGAACCAAATAAGTCCTTGCAAGAACAATTAGCTGTTCAGCTTATAAGATTGCATCCCTACAAAAAACCCTAGGGTGTTTATGACAGCTGTACTAGGAACACCCTACATCCCACGGTTCAAAGTTTAGATCAGTTGGCTTTTTGTTTAGTTTTTCTTGCCTTTGAAATACTGTTTAGTCTTACTTTTACCACCTGGTTTTGCTGTCTGGGAAGCCAAGGTTCTGCCCTTGTAATTTGCACACGTCCTTCTGTACAGTCTGTATCAAAGAAACACTGCACAGGTAAAGCATATGTGACAGTGGGTGCCCTTAACTTGATCCTGGTGCACATCGCTTCCCAGCAGTGCTGCTTTCTGGGAAAGGCAAGTTATACTTGATCCTGAGTTAAAATCAACCTGTATGAAACTGCCACTTTTGTCTTAGTCATTGCCATGTTAACAACAAGTACAAAATGAAAGGAAGGAATTTGTATGGGAGGAGGAACATCATACCTGTACATCTTTGGTTTGGTGCTGTTTCTTTTCATTATACTGCGTTATCGTTGAAGCGCATACAAAATGTTTTCATTTTGGCTGGGTGTGGATTACTAAATGCAGTTTGACATGCCCAGGTGCCATGTTCTGTCAGTACATGAATGCTATGTTAGATGACCTTAACCTATTTATCTAAAAATGTTTTGAAATGCCGTTTATATTTTTATAGAGGATAGAAAAAGTTACGCTTAACCAGATAACATTTGTGTGAATGCTTACCTGGAGACATGTCCTTTCGTGGAAGACCCTTAATTATTTTCCCAGCCAGGACAATTATTTCACTGTCTTAATCTATGGATTTAAACTGTATAAAGACAGATGTGACATTTGTACTTTCTGACAATATGTGCCACCTTATAGTTCTGTCTATTTTTCGAATGGATTGAATAAAATTCTAGGCGCAAGCCACCCATGGATTTCGTGAAAAGTCTTTCTGTCAAACAGGTTTCTCTGTAAATTTAAAATCTGAAAGGGGGAGTCAGCAGTTGAAACCAATCTCTTTATTGCATTGGGTTCAGCTTTCATAAGTGGGGAAGTCACTTTGGTGCTGAATCAAAAAGATTCCATAGAGGCTATCACACTAATAATAAGTATGTAGGTAAAAGCTGTGCTCGTCTCCTTGCTGATAAAACATTTTGTGATCTGTGACTCCAGTCATACTTCCACAACTTAAATAAAACAGAATATGCATCTTTGGAAGTTTCAGCTGAATCTGCAATAATTATTGTGGTCCCAAATGGTGTTGGAAGCAAAATTTTCTTCTGTAAGGGTGGTGCCTATGCTAGCAACACAATTGCTGTGTCCAAACATTAGCACTGAAAAGATGGGCAATCAAGATGCTATCACATGCACATGGTTACAGAGAATAAAATAAAGCAGGTCTTGCTGCATCCAACAGTTCACTGGCACAAATGTACTAGAAGTGCAAAAGCACATTGCAGCCAGTGCTTAAAAATAAGATCGCAATCTCAGTGGAGCAGCAGATGAAGCAGTGCTAAAGAGGAAGAGATGTGAAGACTGGTAAGGTGAGGAGCTGTGTGTTATTTATAAAGCAAGGCAGCAAGAGCAGCAGGGGTGATGGGTAGCAATTACTCACAAAGCACATGGCAGGACTGGGAGCTGCTGCTGTTCATTAGTTATTCCAGGCAGAGAGGGTCCTCAGCACTTTGAAGTTGGGAGGAATTTTGTTTACTACCACTGGTTTTCACTGTTGGGCTATCAGTGTGTGGGAAGCAAAGAGTCAAGCTGTCCTGACCTTTTCAGTGGAGAGTTTTTAATTAAAAATTGTGCATGGAGGAAATGTAACATTTTAAGTTTTATAGTGAAGTTCACCAAAGGAGATGAGAGTGAAGGCTCCTGTAGCTATAATTGAGTCCCTTCTTTCCACCTACTGTTTGTTAACACTGTACTGAAATTTTGAATGAAAATCCATCTAGCAAAGAAAGCCAAGGTTGGGCTTTTTTATCCAAAGTAGCTATATAGGTACATAGTTCTTAAAACATACCCCTGTGGCGCTGGAGAGACCTTCTAGCAATCTTCCAGTATCTGAATGGGGCCTACAAGAAAGCTGGAAATGGACTATTTACAAGGGCATGGAGCACTAGGCTGAGGGTGATGGGGTTTAGACTAGAGAAGGGTAGATTTAGATGGGAAATTGGGATGAAGTTCTCTACTATGAGGGCGATGGAACAGTAGCACTGGTTGCTCAGGGAGGTGCTGGAGGCCCCATCCCTTGAAACATTCAAGGTCAGGCTTGATGGGGCTCCGAGCAACCTGATCTAGTTCAAGAGGTCCCTGCTTACTGCAGGGGGGTTGGATAGATCACCTTTAAAGGTCCCTTCCAACCCAACACATTCTATGTAGACACGGCCATGTAACTGCTGCTAAATTTTTGCCCAGAGGACAGCTGACCCTACAGATAGTGAATAGAGCTGACCCAAGCACCAGGAACTCAGTCACACTGCAGATTTCTCCTGCAGAACTGAACGTGCTTTGACAGTACAAAAGAGGATGAGTCATGCATGGCATTACCTAGATGCTAGGGGGAAAGAAAAATTCACAAGGACCTTTCTGAAGCTTACTGAGACAGGAAATGCATTTGGGATTTAGCAGCAGCAAAGCTGGTAACACTCTCATTGTTGCCACACACATTTCATCTCATTAAGCCTTTGTTTCAGCTGCTTAGAGCTTTTCCAAAATTGGGACCACTGGAGGCTGCAATCCTTCACAGCGGAGAATCAGTGCCATAGAAGGCTTTTGTAGAAATACTAAGCAAAATATTACCTTTATTACTATTAAGAAGCCACATACTGGAAAGTTTAAGATACATTAGAAATGTTTTCAAGGTCCATTTCCTTGTAATGGTTTAACTTCAGCCTTTGGTGCAGGAACTGGAGTGATATGCCTGTGATATGGCCTCCAGCTGGGGAGCAGTGAGGGGCAGCCTAGCTCTCTGGAACATTCTAGTGAGGCTGAGGGTCCCTGAACATATACTTTCTCTACCATGTATCTTCTTCCCTTTTCCCATGTGAAAAAAACACAGCACATGCTCCACTCCAGGACTGCCTGAGACTTTGACACTGGCTGCCATTGCCTTTCCAAAGGGCACATTAATCAGCACTGTAGCATAAATAAAACATGGTTTTAGCAACCAAGCTCTTCTTTTCCAACCTGCTGAATGCCACACTTAAGTTGCTTCTTTCAGTTTCTTCATGCTTACCTTATTTTTTGCCCCCTCTTTAGCCTCATTTGGCAAAGCATTACAATGCAACCCCTCTTGGCCCAACACTTATTTTCTCTGCAAATGTGGTGAAAGGAAGCCCATTTTTCAACCTCAGTGGTAATCTCTGACTTCACTTTGCTTAATACATGCTCTGCAGAAGGTTAGACCTGCATCCTGTACCACTCTGCAGAAAAGGCTTCTCTTCAGCATCTGTCTTGTCCTCTCTCCTTCAGGCTGTCTTCACCTCTTTATGTTCCATTTAGTTCCCAGTGCACAGTGAATCACAGGCAAAGGCAGAGATGCAGAAACATCCCCTCCTTCTGAGCTGCCTGTAAGCAGATTTAATTTCCAGTTTCTGCTACAGTCTCAGCCTGCCATTTCCACGTATTCCAAGAGATTGTTAATCATGCACAAGTGCAAGCAAACAGCTCTTCAGGAAAGCAGCAGTAGCAGCAGCAGAGTGGGGTGGCTGCAGCATCCTGATCAGTAAGCATCAGAGGGGCTTGGCAGGGGGCAAAGCAGCAGCAGAACCTGCATGCTGGGGAGGCTGTTTAGCCTCTGATGATGTGAAACCTTACTGAGACAGCAAAACACTGCAAAAACCTTATTTGGATGCACTTTGCCAGCAGCTTTCTATCAGAGGGCTAATAGCAGTTTTGGCAAAATAAAGGACTTAGCAGTTTGGCTCATTCAGCACTGACTGGTTATCCTGCCATTACACAGCAGGCTGCCCTCTCAGCTCATTGCATGCCATGGGTAGAGACAATGTGACGCTCCCTGAGCATGCTTTGGAGGCACCATCTCACTCCCTCCTTGTCCTACCACTTCCACAGATGACAGAAGCAGCATCCCTACAGAACATTACCCCACACTAGCCTTTGGGGGTTAATGCCCATGCACTACTTTACAAAATGCTGTTTGAGTTTTGCCATGTCACACCATGGCACAGTTTGTTCCTGAAGAACATCACTGCAAATGGGGACACACACATAATCTCCTGCTGTTCTTGATATTTAGAGACCATGTGTGGACCTTCTGGAGCAGCCTGGTCACTGGGCAAACAATCCATCCACACCCTGATTTTCCTTTGGCTCTGCTCCGAATGTGCGGCAGACCACACAACGCCCATTTCCTGCATGAGTTCACTTGATGTACATTAAGCAGGGCAAAGCTCAGGTTTGCTGTCAGGTAATTTACAGAGAGGGATTGCTGTGAAAATAATCCCTGCATATTAACAGCAGGTCAGGCAAATACTTCTCACAACCCTGCAGACAGAAGAGACGGCATCAAACAACTTCTTTTGCTGTTTTTCTAATCATTTGCAGCTGTTTTCTGAAAGCTGACTTTTTCCATAATTTACCATTCATGTGCTTTTGCCAGTACAGATGGGAGATCATTTTTAAACACTGCTAATGAGCTAATCAGTTTAACAACACACTAGATATGCTGCTCCAGCAAGTTCAGCCTCAGGACCCACAGCTTCAGGCTGTTGCCTAGCTGAAGGCACGCCCTAGTCTGAGACTAGAAGGATGACAGACAAGAGCCCTTTCTAGAAGGTCATTATTTCCCTGCCTCAGCTCATCTAATGGCCTCAGCATCTGCTGCCCTTTTCCTCCCTGCCTGCTTCAGGAACCTCAAAGCCCTGGTATTTTTTTCTGAAGCCTCTGCATCTATTTTTGGGACAGTAGCAGAGGTGAGAGGGACCACCGCCTATGTTTGTCTTGGAGGTGGTGCAAAACATCCCTGCTTGAAATGGTGGCACAGGGGAGGCAGGTCTGCAGCTCAGGGAGGTAGAGAGTGATGGGAGAGTGGTAATCCCAAAGGAATCCCTAGGGGAGAGCTGTCTGGAATGCAGCATTTCAAGCATCAATACACGACATCTGTCAGGGAATAGTGAAGAGACAGACAGCAAATATGGAAAACACAGAAAAACACTGCAGGTCTAGGAAGTGTGACCAGAAGAACATTGACACAGTAGCTAAAAATCTTCATGGAAGCGGACATTTAAAAAACACAAATCAACTTTTAACATCAATTATTCTGCCTACCACAGATGGCTAGACAAGAAAAAGAATATTATTGTTGGACAAGTGCATTATCTCCAGTGTGAGGACACTGGAGAGCATAGGGGACCAGAGGCAGTATAATCACAAGGTCAAATGTGTTTAGTGTGTGGTTTTGAAAAACTGTCTAGTCCTTTTTTGCACACCTGGAAGCCTTGGGCAGGGCAGGGCCACCCTTCAGGCAATCACCAGATTTGAGGCTGTAACTTGGGTGTTCAGGCATCAGGCAAAACTCTTTCATGTTTTATTTTGGAGTATGAGAAAAGTAAATTAATTCCAAAATTATTTTACAGAAGGGGCTTGGATTAGGAGCTTGACTTAGAGAGTAGAAGTGGTCAGCTAATAAAACCTGTATTTTGAATTAAGCTTCAGTCCTACCAAGGGCATTAAGGATAAAGGAAAAGTCTAACTGAATTAGGGATTCATTTAAAATCACAAAGCTGTTAAAGCTAAGTTTCATCACTGCTGTAGGTGACTGCAAGAAAAATACAAACATTTAAAGGCATTTCACATAGGTTGTTGGAAGTTTGTCTACCATATCAAAATGCCCCTTTCTTTAAATCAGGTGTTCCCTGCACTATAGCTAGTACTACAGACCTTTGAAAAATCATGTGTTGTAGTCAATACTCACACTTTCATTCTTGAATTTTCAAAATCCTGTCCATCTCCTCATGACACACATAACTCCCAGTAAGTTTTAGGCTATTTCCATTTTACTTCAGGACTTCAAGCATTCTAAGCTGGGCCCAGCAAAGTACCAAAGTATACACATAACTTAGAAAGATATGCCATCATTTTTATGTAGTTAGTTACTACTAGTTGTAACTGTACATTCTTAAGTAATTATAGCAAATTTCAGCTACAATCAATAGTGTTTTTCTGATCACTAACTATACAAAAAGATTAGATTATATATGCCCATTTTTTATGTGTGCAGCATGTGTGAACACACAGCAAATGCAGTTGCAGTGTTTTGTAACAGTGTTCACACACATGCTTGCAATTTAATGCGTTCAAATATGAACAGGCACAGTAACCTAGAGACAGCAGCCAGCTTCACTGCCTATTGCCATGTCTGAAGCACTTCTCTTGATTACAACTTTGAAGACTATCAGCCACACAAAACAATACATCATTGAGCTGTATCCCATTAAAACATTCTGGTGGCTACTAAATAAATACACCCTTCCCTTAGATACTTCATTTTGTACCTATGCTTACTACCAAACCATTATTTTAATGTACCTTTAGGGTAATTAAAATACCCAAGCAACCATCCCTTCCATATGTTTTCAGGTAATCAGAATACTGACACATTGTTTTTTCATTCTGCACACAGGTTTTGAGGGAGGAATTAGGTTTTCCTTATTTTCACTTATTTTTCTCCCCATAAACTAACTTTGTTTTACTTCTGCTATGTCAAAGCCCCAAAGCATTAGATACCATTTAATGAAAGCAGCAGTCTTCAGGGATTTAAGCATATGCTGTAATTAGGAATTTCAGCAAGGAGACATCTAAAGGTTTTGGTAGTTGTCACCGGTAGTATTGCCAGTGAACAGGTAAAACCGATGTTATTTGCTGAGTATCTGCCAAACAGTATAGCTGAACTGATAATTCAGTCTTAACCTGAATGGTGACATTAAAAACCAGTGTCCAGTTTAACTGTGCTCTTATTCTTGGATTTGTAACTATGTAAGAGCCAAATTTTCAGCATATTTTCTTTCACAGTTGCAATACAAAAACTAACAAATCTGGTGGTTGGGGGTTTTCTTGGTGTGGTGAGGTTTTTTTGTTGCGGGTTTTTGTTGTGGGGTTTTTTTATTGTTGTTTTTGGTGGTGGTGGTTGGGCGTTTTTTGTGGGTTTTTTTTTTTTTTTTGCTTGTTTGGTTTTTGCCCCTAGTTCTCCTTATGAGAGAATCCTATCAGCTGCAGAGTCACCAGGTTTATAAAGCCAATCACCCAAAGATAGACTTAACATCAAGCAGGTCTTGATATAAGACAAAACAGAGTTACACAAGGGTAGGGGTTGGAAAGGACCTCTGAAGATCATCTAATCCAGCCCTCTGATCACCTAAAATAAATCACACAGGAACATGGCCAGGTAGGTTTTGAATGCCTCAAGAGACAAACTCTACAATCTCTCTGGACAGCCTGTCTCAGTGCTCTGCCACCCTCAAAGTAAAGATGCTTACATGGAACCTGCTGTGTTCCAGTTTGTCTGCTGGCCCTTGTCCTGTCACTGGACACTACTGTGAAGAGACTGACACTATCCTCCTGGCACTTGCCTTTTAGATATTTATAAGCATTCATAAGATTCTTCCCCCTCCCACACCACCCCAGTCTCCTCTTCTCTAGACTAAGCAGCCCCAGGCATTTCAGCCTCTCCTTGTGAGGTAGATACTCCAGTCCCCTCATCTTAGTGGGTTTCTACTAGACACTAACTCCTTGTTCTTCTTGAACCAGGGAGCCCAGATTTGAAAGCAGTACTCTCAAAACACAGGAATATCTGTATGCTAGTTCTCTTTAATAGCAAATTATTTTTAAAAATAAAGCCAAACCAAGAAAACATGTCTTGAACAAAAAAACCTCAGAACATAAAATAACAATACATAAGCTTAACAGAAAACACACATTTCTCAGGTAAAACTGAGTTAAACCGTAACAATCAGCAAATCCAGACAGAAAAACTGTTAGCAAGACCACCTGTATACTTAATTTCTACTTGAAGATCAGAATTATCTGTTATGCATATACTAATTTCTCTACATAAAAGAACTTGCACAGAATTCATGTTGTCAGTGTTGTAAGGTGAATGACAAAATGGTTGTATCTCTATTAAAAAAAAAGAAAAAATTGCTATTATGAAGAGCTATATCCTGTCTGTCTTACAAGAAAACAGGGGAAAACATTATAAAGGCTGAACAGCACTCAGAGGGATTTCATGTGCCCATAAAAGAAAATCATATTACACTCCCCTAGAATTTAGTTTCAAATTTTCAACTACTCTGTGTATCTGCATGTCTTTTAAGCATGGAAGACACTGAACATTTGGGGGTAAAAAAAAGAAAAGAGAGAAGCTGTTGATGGACATTTTCAAGCAAACATTCTCTTAATTAAATATCTCTGCCAGATCTTTCTCAGTGTTGATTTAACCTCAAACTTTTGAGAATGAAGAACACCTGAGTGGCTGTTCAAGTCTTGATCTTCAGTAAGATGCCAGCGAGTCCTTTACTTACTGCATGCCAACTCAGAGTCAGCTCTCCTGGCTGACTCAGAACTGCTAAGGGCCTGCAGCCCATGGCATTCCTGTGATGCTGTCTCAGCAAAACCAGGACAATTTGGTACACAATTCACTTCTAGCAAACAGAGATGCAGCATTAGCCATTTACCTTGGTCAGCTTTGCTCAAAAGTTTCAGTGGGTAAGTTACCCTTAGCTCCCCAATGAGACAGAGCTGCCACCTCTGGCTGGTTATTGCATTGTTTGAGAACTCTTAGTGCTACTGCATAGATTATTCCAGTGCAGGATTAACTATAAAGGCCTCTAGAGGTTTTCTGTGTGTCATTTTCCCTTACTAGCAGGCACAGGTACTTTACCCATTCTGTTGTGTTTTGGTTGGGTTTTGTATTTGGGTTGGAGCTGAGGGGGTTGGCTGGTTTTCACTTCTGCTTAACTTTAAATGTTTTCTTAAATCCCAGTGGACCATGGGCTTAATTGCTGTATCAAAAGAAGCACACATAGCCTGCTTGGCTAAAGCAGGAGCTATTTTGGCCTGATCATAAATGCAATATTCCCTCAGATCTTTGTCAGGCAGTTCAGCAAAGGACACATAAATCATAGGCAATTCAAAGGTGCCACAGGGCAAAGTGTTCTAACCCTATTCATATGAGTTTCGACATTATTTCTTTTATACTTAGATTGCAAATACTCAGAAACACGCTGATGGTTTTCCAAGTATGTCTACTTTACTGGAAAAATATTTAGTAGAAAAAATTTAAACGTATGAGTGTCAGTCATGCCAAGTGTTTCTTCATATTCCTCACACTGTGCTTCAAGTTCAGTTTGTTCATATATGTAATTTTTGTCTTAATGGCATGAAATCACCAAAAATGACAAATTCTCCAAGTAATTTGCCAGCATTAACAATAAGGAAACCTACTACTTCTTTTGCATAATGACATTGTGCTCAGGGCTGTATTTCTATGAACTACAAATTATTCCCATTACTAACAGAAATGGTAAGAGCAACGGAATTGGTGTCATTAAGAGAACTAAAACTGTGGATCAATGCCTTATTTACTCATTCCAATTAAGCCACAGACTATCAGGAGCCAGCTTCCTCAAAAAGATGACACCACACTTCCAACCACTACAGCAATGTAAACAATTCATAACAGCAGCAATTGTGGCTGACTTGTACAGCAAACTGGCAGGCCTACCCTAAGATGTTTCATATTAAGATGGCTCCTTTGACTGCAATGCTTTCATGGCAATTTCAGCCTGAATATAGACCCATTAATTTTTTTTCATTAACAAATTAAATTTCACATACACTGATTTACAAATCCATCAAAACTCCACTTTTGAAACTAGTCTGCTACATACCTCTACTTTTTTTTCCCCTCCAATATGATAACAAGTCAGTTTTTAGATAATGGGTGCAGGCCAACCAACAAAACCTCTTGTTGTAAATGGGAACAAGCTGCAGTGTGGTAGGCCCTCTACATGCATTCATATTGTGAAAGGAATGTTAAAACAAATGGTCCTAATTAATATTTTGAAAATCCACTATGTAATAATATTATGACTGCTACCTTATTAGAGTACACCATTTTTTTGTAGAACTAAGTCCATTAAGTGTGGAACATACTCTAACTCTATCATAATGTTATGTCAGGAAATTGTATATATTGTGTGGAACTTTAAAGGAAAAAACTACTTATGTCCTAGTTAAAAGTAAAAAAAATCATTTCTCTGAACAAATCTGCAAAGTTTTGACATTGAATTTGAGTGTTGGGTTGTTCTTTTTCCTCTTTTCCCATAAATGGGTAATTTTTGTGGTTATTCTTTTACTGCTAACCATCTTATACCACAGAATAGTTAAATTATTTCTAATACTACTGTACAGTACTCTCATATTTCCCTGATCAAATTCTATTGGAAAAAATCTCACTTTGTAAAAACAATTCTGTGTTCTTGTAGTAGCTATTCATGTTTGTTTTCTCTACCAGTCCATATGGCAGTAACATCTCAAGATTCAATATGTGGGCAGTCAACCTATCTTCCCATTATAAGTTATCAATCACAAAAAAATAACATGCTCTATTTTTAAAGTATTGTAATTATTCTTTTCCTGCTCATTACATTTTCCTCTATCTATGAAACTGCAGCATAGTCATTGCTTTGGTCATTTTTTTCACTTTCCTGTGGGCTGGTGATTGTCACCCTTGGATTTGTGGATGTTTTCTCAAGATGGGAATCAACCTAGAGAAAAAAGGACAAGTATTGTTAAGTTCATCAGAAAATAAAGATTTCCCTTCATTTCAGTACAATGGTAGCACTTCATACCACATTTTTTCACATCAAGAGTACTTTATGGAAAATTCTTTCTGAGAGTGATCACACTAACATTTCCTTTTACCTTATATACCTTCCAAAGCAGAAAGCACTCAAATTAAAGATTCCCTCCCAGCTCTCCCACCAAACATCCAATTACCCACATATCCATTTAAAATGAATGCTCACTCACTTTGTCCACTTCCACAAATAACTTCAGCTTTTCTGAAACCAAAACCCATAAATCAATATATCAAGGACAGAATAAATTCAGGGCCCACTGAGCTGTCACTTGGTGTTCTTAATTGAAAAATGTTCCTGCCTGTCATACAGAAGCAGAAAAAAGCCCAGTCGGAAGGTACAGGAAACGATTCCCAGCGGCACAAGTCTGATTTTCAGCAGCAAGGTGTTCTGCTTCTGACACTGCAGAATTCCACCTTCCCCAGATCTGGATTCTCCCCATCAAACAAAACACTTTGTTTCAACCCTTTTGTTTGTTGGTAGGTTTACCTGAGCCATGTTAGTCCACTTTCTTTAGCTGGGCTGTAAGTCTCTATCTAAGCCAATAGCATGTGTCTCCTAAATTAGCAGTATCTGCTTTTAAGCAGACTAAATCCCCTTGTTTTAACAATCTTGTTCATCCCCACTGTCTTCTCCAATTTTTTGGGAAAGGGAGATCAAGTTTCCACAAAGCAATGGCAAGAGCCCTTTATGAAATGCAACTACCATGGCAGCCAACCCATCAAAGTAATGAGGAACAGTGGTCACATCACCACACCTTTCTGCTCTGTCCTAAAGGACAATGCAGTGTGGAACCACATAATGATTGTGCTTTTCTGGAAATTGCAATAAACGTCATTTTTTCAAAATTCAGCACAGTCATGCAAGAAGGCTATGCAGATTGACTGAACAGTGAGAAACAAATGCTTTCTCATTTGGAGAGCATATAGTGTAATTACTGATGCAAATGATCTATACAAGAGGTTGTCCACAACATGATTTTGTCATAAAGGCTCTCAAGACCTTATCAGAGGTGAGCTTCTTAGAGACTAGCTAAGAAGCCTGAGAACAATAACTTCAGAACAACAAACTGAAAGCATAAGCACTTACCTGGTTCTGACTGTCAGAGTCCTCTTTTGTTTCCTCTTCAGGCTGAAGACCACCTTGGTGGTTGAAGTGCTCCATTCCCTCTCCACTTTCTTCATTTTCCTTGCTGTTTAAATGAGTACATTCCTCTTCATCTGCTTGGTCAACATTCTCCGTTTCTTGAGATTCACCTTCATAATTTTCATTTAATATCTTGTTTCCTTCCACTTCACTTTTTTCTTTAAGACTTTCCCCACTTTCCTCTGCATTCACATCTAGATATTCTTCCTCTCCTTTATATGCCTCCTCTCCCCTGTCATCTTCCTCTTCTGCATTTTCTTCTTCATCTACAGTTTCTGCTGGCCTCTGGTGAAAAGAAAAGCAGCAGCATTCTGAGGTATTTTAAATCAGAATGCTCTAGGCCATCCTGCATGCAATGTTATTGCATTGTAATAGTCCATGGAATGACAAATTGCTAGAAATGTTAGATGGGTACCTGACCAGATAAACAATGACTCAATAAGTAGTTTTCGAAGTACAGTACTCTGTGTGGTTTTTATCCAAGCTTTCCTGGCTCACTTTCATCTGGTAACATCAAACTGGCCTTAATGCTACTACAATAAAAATTAACCAAGTCAAGTCCTCACAGACACCTTCAAAGAAGGTACCATCCCAAGCAAACTTGAACCAACTTAGGTAATCTCACAGAATTGTTTCACTTGGAAAAGAACTCTAAGATCAAGTCCAGCCTCTAGCACATCAAGGCAGCAATGAACCTGTAGATCTGTAAATTCTCAGAAGTTACCTGCTACTCTTACATAGGTTACCTACTAATTTATTTTCAGTGTGCTAAGGAAATTAGGTCTGGATTCTGAGTAGAAATAGAGGAGGGCAGGACAAATTAAATGCACCAGACAGCACTAGCTAAAAGTAAGTGGTTTTGCTTAATGACACTTGCTTGCAACATTACAAAACACTGAGTGAAGAAAAGGTAAGAAAAGTAAACCTAGGCTTTCTCAGTTAACTGTTGTAGTTACTATTATTTACAGCTTTTTTGTTACTTCCTGATAGTGGGTACAATCAGAAGAGCATCTCTACCCTTGCCTGAACTGCTCTAGCATGGTGCCTCATCCTGGGCAGAGGGTGTGGAGACTTCATGGTGTAAACATATCTATCCTAACACATCAGCTTTTACTGATTTCATTACTGTGGAAGCAGCCTTTGACATAAAAGCACAATGGACATCCTAAGGTGCTGTGATGGCTAGACTCATTAGACCTTGTCTGTCTAAAATAGGCGTGGATGCAAATTTTTAAGTGTTAAAACTGTAACCTAGATGATAAATACAGCATTACTGACCTGTACCCAGGAACTCACTGGAAGCTCACAAGGAGCAGGCATGAAACAACAACTCTCATTTCAACATAATATAACTTGACTAGCCAAGCTAAATTGCCTGCAAAACACTATAAAACAAGATCAGTAAAGCAAATCCCATCAGTGCAAGCATAATGTTTTTATAGTAACTGCAAATTTCAAGATAGCTGAGCATATTACTACAACAGCTATTACTACTGCAGATGAAAATAAAAAATCATGTTTACATCTAGTAATTGGAAAACAAAATGTGTTCTTCATGTAATGACCTTTCAAGCTGCCCTACATTAGAATGGACACTTCAAACGAGTTAAAAAAAAAATCAAGACTGACATAGAGGAAAAGATCTATTGGGAAGTAATTTAAAATGCAGGATGGTAGCCTCTGCATGCACTCATAGGCAGCCTTTGAAACTGGCATATGAGCAGAGATAATGCATTTCAGAAAGCACAGCAGACCCAAGACAACTGTAGGGAGGGAACTGAAGGCCAAATACATTGCTATCTACATAAAGAGTGTGATACCTTCTACTGAGATCTTGTTAATCTACTAGCTATGCATAAATTAGCAGTCTTTGGTTGGGAAATACCTTTAAGATCATCAGGTGCAATCATTAACTCTACCAAGTCTGATGCTAAACAAAGTCCCTCAGGTTTAAAAGGCACAGAGAGATGGTGCTAACAGAAGTTACTATTTTTCATATTTCAGGAAAGAAAATGTTTGTGTATGCAGGGAGGAAAACAGAGAAATTAAGAAAACCAGAGGTTTTTATGGTCCAAAGCCTAAAAACACTATACATTAACTTCACCCTCCTGAACAGTTCAAGTGACTTCAGTGAACCTGAAATAGTGAGCTGAGGCCTACAAAGTTCTTGCTGAGTCAGGATACAATTCACAGTATCACAGTACATTAGAGGTTGGAAGGGACCTCAAGAGATCATCAGGTCAGAAAGGCTGATTAGGCACTGGAAAGGACTGCCCAGGGAGGTGGTGGCCAGTGTCCCTGGATGTCTTTAAGACAAGATTAAATGTGGCACTTGTTGGCATGGTTTAGCTGATATCGTGGTGTTAGGTCACAGGTTGGACTTGATGGTGTCAGAGGTCCCTTCCAGCCTCAATAATTTTGAGATTCTGTAATATCTCAAATTTTAAATTTGTAAACAGAAAGAAAAATATTAATTTATACAACCAGTAGGTGTACAATATAAAAATAATCACTTTTTGCTTGTTGTATTGAATTTCCAGTTATTCCATTCCCAGTTACTCCTCCAACCCCAGACTTGGTAGTTAGGTGCCAAATTTCCAACTGAAACAATGATATGATTCTATACTAAAAAGTCCCAACTATTTCATGTCTCATCACAGGATGTTAGGGGTTGGAAGGGACCTCCAAAGATCACCCAGTCCAACCTCTCTGCCAGAGGAGGAACATAGAAGCTAGTAAAGGTCACATAGGAACACGTCCCAAGGAGTCTTGAAAGTCTTCAGAGAAAGCAGACTCCACAAACTCTCTGGGGAGCCTGTTCCAGTGCTCCATGATCCTTACAGCAAAGGAGTTCCTCCACATGTTGAGATGGAACTTCCTGCATTGTAGTTCATATCCATAACTAACTATTCTGTCCCAAATTATCACTCTCCAAGCTGTGCAGGAAGCATGGATAAAATGTTTGAAATAAAAAGGGAGCAGCTTAGGCTCTATGAGGAGACTTGTGACTGACAACCTCAGCTGTCACTTGAAAGAGATGCTAGAACACAAACCCCAAGCCTGCCACACGTATACAAACTCTCAACTGCAGCTGCAGAAAGGCTTAAAACACAAATTTGTAGTGATAGAGTGTTATATCACAATGCATGTTTCCTTTTGACCTCACTGAGAAGAGCTGCTAAAAAATAATTGTCCTTTTTCACATATTTACCTTTATTTCTTACAAAGGCACAGCAGAATTGCAACAAATTGTTCATTTACTAAGGCAGGTACCATTTTCCTAGCTCAGAAGCCAAATTAGATTTTTGCGTTACTGTGAAGGCTTGCAAAAGAAATTGGTTTAAGTAAGACTCCACTAATTTTGAGGTTAGTTGCCTGTCACAGACTCAGGGAGTGGTAGGGGTTGGAAAAGACCTCTGAAATCTAGCCCAACTCCTAGAGTACCCTTATTACCCTTTTTCTGAATCAAAACTGCTGAGTCAGCCTGCAAAATTTAGCATGGATTATGGAATTTCCTTTCTAGTATGACATAACATATTGGTAAGACAACTTGTCTTTGAGTTATGACTTTACTTCAGTGGTTCCACTACCTACACTTCAGACAAAGACTAACTTGCTGAGCAATAGCATTAAAATAGCCAAACCCTTTGCACAAATTCAGTGGGATTTTAAATGGTTCTTATGCCAATAATTTTTATTCACTCTTGAATTTTATGGGGTCGTTTCATTTCTTATGGCAACACACAGAAGACCTTATTTTCAAAATAAGATAGCTTCAAATCCAAAATCCATCAGTTCATCATAGCTACCATATTATGTCTTGGTTTCTATGTACAGTTAAAAAAAATATGCCCTTAAAGATGCTGACTTGGTCTAGTGGAAGGTGTCTCTGCCCACAGCAAGAGGGTTGGAACTAGATCATAAAATCACCAGAGCTAGAAGATGGCCTCTAAAGGTCATCTAGTTTAACCCCCCTGCCTCCCACCACCAACAACCCCCTTTTTCTTCCCAAAGCAGCTCCTGCTCCCTCTACACCATCCTCCCACCCACCAAACAACTCCTACTCTACCACCACCATGTTTGCACCCACCCCAGAGCTGGGAGCAAGACCTTCCACTAGCCAAGACACCCCACAGAGGAGCTNCAAAATAATATTCAAACATGAATTATTGACTCCTAGTGATTGCTAGATGCTTAACATGGCTCCTTTCAGGATGTTCCACTACTCTTGGATATTAGATAGTTTATTGACAAACCCAAACATGATTTTATAGGCCAATATTAAGTTCAATACAAAAAAAACCCCACACACCTTCTGCTAAGGTAATTGCATAGCGTGTCATCTCAGTCAACTCTTTACCTCAACCCAGAGGGGCTTTTTGGGGGCTGTTTTCCTGCCCATCTGTGTGGGGGGGAGGGGGCTTGCTTCTGAGAGCAGGCTGTGCGAAGCCAGGACACTCTAAGGTGAAGATGAGCCAATGGGTTTAGCTGACAGAGTTGAACTCTCCTACAGCTAAAGAGGAACAGTACATGCCACAATGAACCCTGTGATCTCTCCTGTGTGAGTATGGAGACAGAATGAGTATGAGATGGAAACCCTTTGCTCTACAGGCACAAGTGCATGAGTTACAAAGACAAGTAAAGAGAAGAGAGAGTTCTTCCAGAAGGAGAGCTGCACTAGTCTACCATGAGCAGTTCTCTGGTCCTAGTACATGGGCATCAGATCCAAATTTGAGTAGGGGAAGATCTCAAGAAGTGACTGTATTGGAGGCTGAAGTAAGCATAACTGGGGATAAGTGGGAAAAGCACCCCCACAGAATCATAGCATCATTAAGGATGGAAAAGGACTTTTATACCATTGGGTCCAACCATGACCACTAAACTGTGTCCTGAAGCACCCCATCTAGATGCTTCTTGAACACCTCCAGGGCTGGTGAGTCCACCACCTCGCTGGGCAGCCTGTTCCAACACCTCACCACGCTTTTCACACAGAAGTTTTTCCTAATGCCTCTCCTAATTCAATACACTCCAGCTATCCCTTCACCTATTTATGCACACATCTGAGTTACTGTAACCTGTGTTCTCTCAGTCAGAATAAATTGGGATGGACATGATGTAAGCAGAGCAGGTATGCCAGTTCAGCCCTACATGTCCTTGCAGAAATTATCACTCATGTCTAGAAGCCAGCAATGATCTTGTATACTTTAAAAAATGAAGTGGCATTTTGCATCTTAGTTTTTAGCTTTCTATCAGTCATCCTTTACATATCCAGAATATTCCCAGTGAGAAACTCCTTTATGGAATGCATTGGCTGGACAGGCAAGACAGATGTGGGACCCTGCTGTTCCTCTTTTGCACCTGAGAAATTATAGAGTTCAGCTCTTGGACCATGTGTTGGCTCACAGGAAGTCATACACTGCATTTGTGATTCCTGTAAAAGCTCAGGGCATCTCAAATCCAGAGGATCACTTGTATGTCCAGGCCTGAGTGACTCAGGTCTATCACCACTATTAACACAACTAAACAGACTTGAGCATCAAATATCAACATACTGACATGAGAGGCTCCAGAATCAAAACAGAGAGCAAGAGGCAGTGCAAAATGTATGCTGAAAGCACCCAGGCCATTGCAGCCCAGGATAACCAAACATGTGTACTGCAACTACAGAATCAGTTTTCCCGTGTTACTTTAGTCCTGTGTCCACATGGCAAAAACCAACAGCATGACTTGAACCTGAGAGCAATAAATTCAGGACCTTCTAGAAAAGCATAAGGTGACTACATTCTTATTCCTTGAGGTAAACTTCACAGACAAGTGACTTCTAGGACTTTTCTGGTGATTCCTCCTATAGTCAGAACTACTCATAGCAAAGTTTTGTCCTGGTTTTACTCAGATGGCAGCTGAGCCCTGGCAGTCCACTCACAATGGATGGGGTTTTCCCACCTTCCCTCAGGGTTGGGCAAGGAGGAAAGAACCCAAGAGGTGGAGCTGAGAAGTTGAGATAGGAAGAGTTACTATTGCAGATAACAAAAGAAAACAAAAATACTGTTGTATATAGCAGCAGGGGACCAAGCAAAATGGGAGCAGAAGTACAAGAAGGCTGCACCCCTGCCCAGAAATGGAGAAAAAACTTCAAAAACCTGGGAAATGAAACTTTACAAGCTATAGAAAACACTCCAAATCCCATAACCCCTTTTGGCTCATGCAGTTAGGATGACATCAGCATGGTATTGAATAACCATTTTGACCTCCTGGCTTTTGCTGCACCACTGTGGAGAGGAGTGGGTAGAAGAGGTAACCCTTCCTGTCCCCTGTCCCTTCTAGTGGGACCAGCCAGCTAAAACCAATACAGGTTTGTAATTTTGCCTTTTGTAAGGTGGTAAGAAAATGGGAAGGAACCTTTTACCTTCTATTGCTGCCTGCATCTTTTAAGTGATGATAATGCTTTTGCAGTTTCCCAGTTGAAAGCACAGTAGTTAAAATAAGAAATTTTCAAACAATACCTTCATGAATGTGAGCACAATTTTTGCCTGTCATGAACTAGCAATAAAACTCACTGACAAAAGGCTTGTATATGTATGCTGAAAGACATATTCAATCAAAAGCACATAGAACAACTGAAGTATTTCTCAGCCTCATGCTGGAAACAAGGATCCATCTTGCTTCTGGAAACCTGGCTTACTAGCAGGTTGATGAGGAACAGAGTGAATTTCATTTTGCATTCAAGAAGAATGATTGCTTGATGGTATTTTTAACCTCAGAAAAACCAAGAGTGTTTAAAAAAGAAAGATGTATTCTAATTACACTCATCATATTATTATTCATTAAGAGCTACATTACCAAATGCCATCATCATTCAAAAGCAATAAGTCTCTCAGATATTGAAGCATTTGGCTTCTTTTCCTTTAGGGGTACTAATGTAACCTCTTAGAGGGTTGGTATATAACTGATATTAGAATACTGAAAAGTGCAGTATCACAAATCATTTAAGGTGGAAATTACTTTGTACCATTAATATAAAATATCATTTTGCTTTATTGAAGCCATTTGGAAATGTTTACTTGGCTAATGGCCACAACAGACAAAAAGTGAGATAGACAATGAAAATCTTAATGGTCACAAATACTGGCATGAAAACATCACAAAACACAGCATCAGGAATACTTAACTTTGATTGCATCAAACCTCTCCAGAACAGAACTATCCCTGCTCTTACCCAGTCAGGAATGTTTTGTAGCAGCACTGCACAGATTCCAACAGCAAAACATTTTGTTCCTGAACCAGACAGGGTTGCTAAGTGACAGCAGCCCTCTTCTCTTGCACATCATTTACAAAACCCAGGCTCTTAAAAACAAGCAAATGAATAGTTAAGGGTTCATCAGTCTTACACTTCCCACATAGTAAATGTGCTGTACCCGAAGGTGAAAAAGTCTTTATCCCTACAACATTTAAACACCAACCTTTTTTATGAGTTGGATGTGTTGCAGGTTTTGTTGGGTGGTTTGCATGTTTGTTTGTTTGTTTTTAATCAACAAATGTAGCACCTGAGTCTTAATTTTTCATAGGAAACTATGTAGCTTGAAGAGTAGAAAAACAGATTTTCCAACTCCATCCCTCTGTCTCATTGTGTGGTAACCGGATGCATGAATAATACCTTAATCACAAGATAACCATGGCAGAGAAGGAAATATCTCATCAGATCTTTACTCTTCTAAGACACATTCAGTCAACAGTATTTTTCTTCAGCTGTTTCACTGACAATCATGCCTAGTTTTCCATAACATTTTGTAGTTGTACATTAAAATTTGCCTAAACTTCACTACAATACATTATGATCTGTTGAACATCCTGTAGACTAGAAGAAGTTTGGTAAGCATTAAAAGCCTACTGAGGCTGCAAAAATACAGAAATGTGGGGTTTTGTTCCAGAAACAGACTCTTCAACAGTGAATGGAAAATGCCCTAAAAGTTAAGCAATTTGAAAGATCATCTGCTTTAGGATTGCTAGATTTTTTTTCAAGACAGGTGTACATAGAGAGACTAAACTTTTTTCAAAGTGGGATCACAGGATCACAGGATGTTAGGGGCTGGAAGTGATCTTAAAAGATCATCTGGTCCAACCCCCCTGCCAGAGCAGGATCACCTACAGCAGGTCACACAGGAACACGTCCAAGTGGGTTTTGATTATCTCCAGAGAGGGAGACTCCACAGCCCCCCTGGGCAGCCTGTTCCAGTGTTCTGTCACCCTCGCAGTGAAAAAATTCTTCCTCATGTTTCCATGGAACTTCCTGTGCCTCAACTCCCACCCATTGTCCCTTCTCCTGTCATTGGGCATCATCAAGAAGAGCCTGACTCCATCCTCTTGGCACTCACCCTTTACATATTTATAAACATGAATGAGGTCACCTCTCAGTCTCCTCCGAGCTAAAGAGATCCAGCCCAGCCTCTCCTCATAAGGAAGACGAACTGCATTTGCAGGCCTTGCTCTGAAGAAGTGAAAGCCCTCCAACAGTTTGCCACAGAAGCCTTTAAAGATCAGACCCTGATGCTATAGGTTCAGAAATCACAGTCATTCAATGCAGAAAACGGGGGAAGATCTCTCTTCTCACTCTGAGCTGCAAGCTGCAAACCAGAGTAGGTTTCCCTATCTCGCACAGACAAAAAATTAAAAAACTAAGTGCAACTCAGTGGAGCTGAAAGAAGAATATGCAAGGGAAAATCTTATCTGCTGGCTTTTCAGCACTCAGAATCCATAAGGCTTAAATTACAGCTGCATCATTTGTAGTGCAATTTGAGCATAAGAAGTTCTGAATGTATTCTTTCCAAATGCCATTCTGAAATGCAAAATGTGTCCTCCTGAAAAGTTCTAGGAATGTTTCTTCGAGCAGCCTGACTGGTTTAATGTTGAATCAATGTAACATTTTAACATTTTGCCTTTGGCAATAGGGAAGATAAACATTTGATTCTGTTCACTGAGGTGAATCTTTGGTCTCTAAAGCAAAATGTATACTCCAGAATGAAAACCCCAAATTGAAAGGTGCAAATATTCTGCTGCTGATGATACACTCCAGATAGAGCTCCTAGGGGAGCAACACAATCTCACATTACAGCCCAGGAAATGGGGAATAATGAGTGGCATCAGGACTGCATTAATCATTGGGCATGTCTGTAATAATGGAAAACAAATGGCTAGAGAAAGACCCAAGAGTGTGAACATCTACCAAAAAAAAAAAACCAAATCAGTGCCTGCTGGACAAATTTATCACTCAATGATTTTTACAAATAAACACAGAAAAAGAGAGGCAGATGAGGATGTTGAATCTGCAAGGGAAAAACCAAAACACAACAGATTCATTCTATATCACTTACATTTTAATAGTCAGTATCATATACCCCAAGGCAAAGTAGGCTGGCAAAACAACATGCCTGAATTCCATGTAGGAGTCACGAACTGGCCAACTTCATATCTCATAATTCTCACACTTATACCACCTCCCAGGGGCTCAGTGTAGGAGAAGAACAACCATGCTTATGGAAATGGATAAATCAATGCAAACTTGCAGTGTTATTTCAATAGTGTTACTACCAACTGCTGCCTTTGTATTTCAGAACCTATACAAAATTAAAGAAAAAGTAGTAGTTTGTTCTGAAAGCTTTACAAGTCAGAAAATTTTCTGTATCAGAAAGGCTTGCTTTTAATATATTTATCAGTAAACCCAAAGTAACACACTGAATTATCATCTTCTATATAATATCTTATATAATATATTGTTTTGCTGCCTTCCTACCAAGGACTACAACAAAATCACCTTGTTCCCTTGCCATTTGCACACTTAATTACCATTTTATCTAATAAATTTGTATTGTTTTGCTGCCTCCCTACCAAGAAGTGCAATAAAATCACCTTGTTTCCTTGATGTTTGCACAATTGATTGCATAGTCTGCCATCAGTTCCCACAGATGTTGACACAGTGATGAAAACAACCAATCTGGAGTAAGTCTGCACGTCAAAAGACAAAACTATCCATTTTGCATTTGGGAGCTGAAGTCTTGGTGCAGAACATAGAACAGATGAGTCTGATTTGGTTTTAGGCAAAACACTGATTTTTCTTCCTTGATGTTCAATTACAACTGTCAGCTAGTCAGGAGGAAAGCTGGCAGACAGCATTTTACAGAAGAGGACATAAGCAGGTGTCTAGCCAGCAGTACGTTAAGTTTAGTTAATGGCTAATCTGGCATTTGTTCAACTGTGTACATCAAATGGCAAGACAGAGAAGGTGCTTAAAAAGAAAAAAGAGTAAGCTCCATCTTCACCATCTCATTTGTGTGGCTGATAGCTTATCAGAAGTGTCAGAATCCTAGTAAAAGCTGGCATGTAAATATTTATGCATTATGCAAGACAGTCAAGCTCTGGGTGTCTGTCCTTTTCCATATTTCTAGCAATAACTGAAACTGCAATTATGATAAGAAAAAGCTATAAAGCTTTATATCACAGAATTTAAAGTTATGTTAATTGGTCATTAATGAGAACCTGAACATGTAAAATGTTAAATGCTTCCAAGGTCTGAGTAACCTCAGTTATCTGGGAATAAAAAGAACTCTGTGCTACTCAGAAAGACCTGGCTTCTGGCCAGATTACCTAGGAAACTATACATGAAATTTTAAAATTATAAACCACACACAGCTTGAATTTGAATAAATTTTCGTGTTTTGTTTGTCTTTTCTGAAAACAGAAAAATCAAATTATTAATAGTGTGCATGACTGGTTTTAATAGTTTTTTTCTCCCCCTCACATACACCTGCTTTCAGTTCCTCATCCAGGTAGCAACATCAGTTGGTAGCAACTAAAGAATATTTCCATTTGAGCCAATGCTTGGGCCTTGGTACACAAACTCACACAAGTTCCTAGCATTGCAAGTTTGCCAGAACACTGAAAGCTCACTGGCAGCTGTATCAAACACAGCAGCTACTTCTGCCAAGTACAGAAGTGGTAGTGGAGAATTAACTGTTCCCCCACCCCTAATGATTTCTCCTCATCCTCTGGCTGAGACGAACTGGAGACACATGGCAGAATGGACAGAGTTGCTGTCTGCACTGTGTGATCTCCATGGAGAAGTTAGGCAGCCAACTCTGGGGCTCTTGCATGCATTTCATATGAATTGCAGTCAACATAAAAACTAAGACCTGACAACCCAATTTACACTGTTAAATGCTTTGCACTACCAAGAAGAATTCTTTACACACCTTCAGAGGCCAGTAAACAAACAGGCTAATGATTTCTCCATTTGATTGTTTACACTGTCAAGACCAGGGCAGGATATATTTCAGAATGTCATAAGACAGAGAGATTAAGATGACAGGTGGCATGTTCTTTCCTAATGTCAGTGCTATCAGTACAAGACAACAGATCCTAATTATCTCAACACCTCACAAGGACAACTGCAATTAACAGGGCTAGGGAGCCAAATGGTGTTTAGTACATAAGCCTCCAAAGCTGGGGCAAGTATTTGCTGTGAAAAGGCAGAGCTGTAGCATTCCTTATATCAGGGACCAGGACAGCCATGATCTTGCCTCTTTCAATCACCTGATTCACACATCTTCAAGAACAACATCTATAAAATAGCAGAGCAACACTTCTTCCCATTAAAGTGAATAAATGACTGAGACTTACCCTTCTTAGAAGCAGCAGCTTAAAATAAAATGGAGAGACCTAGGTTGTTTTGGTTTTTTTCAGATGGTATGGTGCCATTCTTCAAAATGACTAGAGCTGCAACTTCCTTTGTGGTTTTTGTTAAAGTACAGATTAGTAATACAGGCAGAAACTAATACACAAAGTATGAGGCTATAAAACTTCTATTTTCCCCTCAGACATTTCTTAAAAGGAGAATGTATATATGCCTAGTATTCTTTTACTCAATGCAAAGAAGTTGAAGAAAAAGCAGCAAATTAAATAGCAAGCATAAAAAAAATCAAAGCTTACTAAAAAAAAATGTTGATTATAGGACTGAGATAATCAAAGATGGGCAAATACAGAATCAAAGAAGTTATGTGAGAAGAGATTTTTACAACATTGGTCTCCAATCTGTTTTGATTGTACATCCCCACCCTTAGAAACTATTTGAGCACAGACACTCAGTATGCTTGTTTATTTATTTATTTATAAATTATATACATGTGCTACTGAAGTTCTAATGTTTTATTCCTGTATCCTAATGGATTGTCTTTCACTGTCCCTGAGCTCTGTACCTTACACTTTAAAGACTGCTGGTCTAGAGGACACTAACTTCAAAGTAAAAACAAGTTGTTTGAGGCCCTATTTGGTTTAATTTTAAATATTACCATCCAATCTGGACAGGAAAGTGCTTACAGTTTTCATTGGTGAAAACATTTTTCTTAAGTCCAATTAGAATTTCCTTGCTGCAACTTTTGACCATTTGCCTCATCCTTTTGCTGTCCAGCACAGAGAAAAGCCTGGCTCTGTCTTCTCTGCTGCTCCATCTGTAGCTGAAGAGAACAGTTTGATCTGCTTCCTCTTGCTTAGCCTTTTAAGATGAAGCCAACCCAGCTCCCTAAGCTTCTTCTTGTGTCATAAGCTCTAGTCCCCTAAACTCCTGTTTGAGATAGTGAAGCACCAATGACTCAGCAGCATCTTGCTAGTCACATGAGCTGCATGGCCCTTTCTGCAGTTGTTCCCTAGCCTACCTGTGCCAAGACTGTTCTAAAACACAGTTACTGTGTTCCAGGTGCCCTACTTCATATTTTCTTTGTCAAACTGCATGAGGCTCAAGCTAGCCTATTTGTTCAAGCTGTTGTTGTTTGCTCAAGTTGTGCCAGGGGATGTATAGGCTAAATATTAGGAGGAAGTTCTTCACAAAGAGGGTGAGTGCCCGTTGGAATGGGCTGCCCAGGGAGGTGGTGGAGTCACCATCCCTGGAGATGCTCAAGAGGAGACTGGATGAGGCACTTAGTTCCATGTTCTAGTTGATTGCTTAGGGCTGGGTGATAGGTTGAACTGGATGATTTTGGAGGTCTCTTCCAACCTGGTTGATTCTATGATTCTATGAGATCGCTCTGAAAGGCAGTCCTGCATAGAAGCTGACAGTCTGGCTTTACTGCTGCCCTGCACCCCATGCCATCATCTGTATTACTGATGAAGATATTAAAAAATATCAAACCCAGGATCAAACCCTGAAGACCACCATCTGTAAATAAGTGTCAGTTAAATTTCAACCACCTGATCTTTTAAGATCCACTGAACCATCCAGCTTTTCATCTGCTTTGTAGTCTGCAAATGCAGTTCCTCCCCATACCTATCACACTTCTTCCAGTTTGTCCCACTAATATGGAAGTCTACATTGAAAGCAAGATAAATGCCAGTACCTGCTTTGCCTTCATCCAGAGAGCAAGTCGGAGCCAGCCACCGAGGCCAAGGGATTGCTTTTGTATGATTTGCCCACAGTAAATCCATGTAGGTTATTTCCTATCACATGCATGTTTCCATTTCTCAGCAAGCTTTGGCTTTCCCAATTCCATCCCAGCACACCCAGGCAATCTCTCTGTACTACTCCCTGGCAGACCATCCCCTTTTCTATCCAGCACATTCTGCTTCTTTTAGTATGAGGTCAGGAGTCTTCTATTCAAACCAACCTCATATTATGCTTGCTTGTTTTCTTGCACATGGGGACAGTTCTTGCACTTTGAAGATGTCCTTGGAGATAACTAGATCTCCTATGCTCCTCTGCACTTCAGGGCAGCTTCACAGTGTCCCAGACAAGACAAAGCCCACACTCTTGAATTCCAGGATATTTGTTATTTTCTATTCTCACTTTCTTCAGGATCTTAAACTCTATCATCGCATGTACACTGCAACTAAGACTGCCACTATCACATCCCCTTTATTCATGAGTAGAAAATCCAGAGGAATGGCTCCCCTAATCATGCATCCCATTGCCTACATCAAAAAGTTGTCTCCAGCACACTCCAGAAATCCCCTGGACTGTTTGTGCTCCATCACATTCCCCTGGGTAATTATAGCATATTAAAAACCAACTATTTTTAACTCTCTCCCATTTGTTTACAACCTCACATTAACTGCACTGAGCTGACCACCAGGATGTCATAAAAATGTCCAAGAATTTTAGCCTTAGAAACCTATTTGGTAAAATGTGATTCCTTACACTGCAGCTTGGATTTAAAAATACTATCTTGTGGCAGGCCTCAAGCCATTATACTAAAAGCACAATGCATCATCTTAAGGGCTGGAGACAAAGTTGAACAAGTTGGCAAAGTCCTATGAACATATAGGCTAAAAAGCAGGGCTGGCTTGTCAGCCATTCACTAGCAGAAAATAAAAAAGTTATTTTATAGCAAATAATTTATGGAATTCTGCTATCCACTGAATTGGAATAAATGTCAACTTACCTATTTCTTGTAACATTTCGGTTCATAAGAGTTTGTTTTACAGAGAAATCAAAGTAAAACAAAGGGGCTATAATCTTATTTTGTTAAGACCTATTTATTGCCCATAAGTCCTATGATTTAAGAGTTGTCAACTAAGTACCATGTTGTTCAGAAGAAAGTGCTGCCAGTAATAAAACCCAGACAAATCCACACCTGTCTGTGGTTGAGTACTGCAATAATTCTGACCTTGACTCTGTGCCTTTACACTGCTCCAGCAGGGGTAGGTTCTGACAGTAGAGCCTATAAAGGCTCTCAGAGCAGTTCTGAAGCCGATGAAGAGGTAACTGGTATTTGACACACTAATAAAGAAAGGAAGATTTGCCTACAGCTCACATAAAAGAAGCCATCCCATTGAGCTGTTACAACCATCCCTGCAGAATTCTGCTCTGCACTTGAAGGAAACCACAGAAAGCAAACCAAGCTGTGATCCTCAAAGGAAAGTCACTTATTTAAAGTGATCAATACCTGGTCCAGCGGAACTTCCACATGAGTATCTTCATCTTCTTGCACCTCAGCTGCCCCCCACATTTCAGACTCTTCTTCTCCTCTTGCTTTGTAAAGATCTTCACCTACAATGGGAAGAGATACAGGATAGAAAGTGAAGACCAATTGTGACACTGTGTGGCACAGCTACTGAACTGCA